>JAQFXZ010000645.1:0-17076 GCA_034694025.1 Ceratophysella scotica | reverse complement strand
GAATCAATGCTTTATGTATTGGTAATTGGCTTGTGGGAGAGTGGGAAAGCCCAAGTGATTCCCTGTCCAATTTCCATCTAAGCTCCCGTAATAAAAAGAAGCTCATCTCTCTAAAGCCCGTCTTCTCGCCTCCACGTCTCGCCCTTTTTCGCAGAGCATTTGAAGCCTATGAAATATGCAGAAGGCTAGAGGTTCTGCTGGATGTGGTTTTGCCTTCAGTTTTTTCACGGTTTTCCCCCACAGGACCCATATTATTTACGGTCCTCGTCTACCTTTCTCCCAGGAACCTGATGGCAGGAGAGAGAGGAAAGGAGAAATTCTAAACGATTTAGATTTCCCTGACTTTTTTCTGGCTTGAAATTGAGTCCCAAGGGCCATATGGCCATATCTATTTGTATTTGAACAAGAAAAACTCGGCTTCCGCTACCTAATCCTTTTCTATTACTTCCCTCGACATGTTTTGTTTACTTGGAGCGCAATTTCTAAAACCTTCTGCTAGACAGGAGACAGGGAGCAGCACTATGTAGCAGCAGTAGTGTCTAGGGAAGTTTGCGTTCAGTTTCAGCCTTGGACGTCAGACGACAATTAGGTACCGTCAACTGAGCACTCAGCACACATACCCTTTTGACTAGGTAGTTTGGTTGAGTTGAGTTAAGCTAATTTTTTTATTATGCATACGGTAGGAATTGCATTTACATGCCATTATTAGTCTATCCAACCAACGGATAGCGTAATTTATATATTAAATTATAATTCAATTTTTTTTCATTGGTCAAAGTTTTTAATTCTCCAAGTAACCCTTTTATTCAACTTCTCTGAGTAACCCATCAGTAAAATTGGAATCAAACAGTACTAACTTGGACTTCAATCTTAATTTACATCAAAATCATATCAAAGAAATATCGGATAGAAGATTACTAAATTCAAACACCAATAATATCGCAATTGGGACACTAAAATTATAGAAAACACATGAGAATACCTAGTTTAAATTAGATTTAGTTGATTTAAATAAATAAAGCTGACGTGGGATACTCTTAAATTAGATCTGAATTATCTTAATCCAAGATTTTAGGGCATCATGGTAAGCCCACAGGTTAACGTTGATCTACCCGACTTTGGTAAAGAACAAAATGTCCGTCGTTATTGTGATGCCTGATTCGTGCATAGATGGGTAAGATCACCAGAAAATGATCCTGAAGATCACTGATCTTAAAGGAAAAATTTAAGCTCAGAGGATCACAAGATCAAGATCAAGCAAAATCATAAAAATTTCAAGATCAAGATCCCAAGATAAAGATCATTTTACAGCCGAAGATTGCGATATTAAGATCATATGATCTTCAAAATAGCGATATTTAACGCTTTTATGTCAGAAAGATCATAAATCAGATCATTGGGTCATCTAAGATCAAGATCCCAAGATCAAATTTTTTTTTTACCGCCGAAGATCGCGATCTTGAGATCAGTGATCTTCAAGACCGAGTGATCTTGCCCATCTATGGATTCGTGTTCACACTGCGAAGGCTTTTATGATTAGTTAAATATTGCAAACATTCAACAATGGAATTAAAATGTATTTTTTTATGTCAAAATTTTAAGATTATATATATCACAAAGAGTGAAATTAACCCGTGCAAAACTTGCATAAATTTTCAAAATTCACCTAGGACCAAAAGTTTTGTTGTTTTGTTAGAAAAGAGCTGACGCGGATTTTTTTTATAGTTAAAACCAGGGCTAGAATGACTCGAGTACTTCGGAGCAACTGAGGAGATAAGGTTCAAATCCATATTTAGGACTGAAGTCAGGGATGTCCCAGTAGGCGGAGTAATTGTAGACTAGCCAGAAATCCAACAGGTACTTGAGATGACATCCGCCTGACACCAATTAAGGTGACAGATGGAAGAGTCTAGATTTTTTTAAAGTGTTTTTTTTATTTTAGTAAGGGACTTGGTTTCGTGCGAGACTTAAGTGTATTTTATCGATCCTCTGAGAGCACAAAGACCGTCCATTTTAATCTAGTGCCACACCGACTCGGCTCCATTTACTTATCTCAAGACTCTTCTTCAGGGACTCGGATTCGCAGAAAGAAACCCTTGTCACGAGCTCGCATAAAAACCCTATAAAACTCACGTCTCTCCACGCTCCCACCTCACCTCGCCACTCTTTATTGTAATGGATCGACTGTGAGGATCCATCCGCTTCACAACCGCATGAGGATCCTGATAGCAGACCAATTCGACAACATACGGCTTGAAACTTGAAAAGCTACAGTACAGTCGTACCTACTTTCCTGTAAGACTACATGGACATTTGGAAAGTAATTCCGTGAGAAACCCGGTTTTATGTGCCTCAATGCTTGAGGACGCTGTCCAATCAGGAGGAATGATCAGTATTGAATTCTATTATAAGCTAAATCTTCCGCAATGGTGGAAATCTGGCATAGACTGGTCTTCCTGCAAGTGATACCGCGCAGTGCTCATGGCCGCGCTCCTTCCTGACACGATTCGACTTAAAATTTGTAGACAATCGGTTCTAGAATTGTGTAGAAATAATTCGCTATTGCAGGAGAAAAAACAGAAAACCTTCCATGACTGATTGTAGCACAGTGCCAGCTCTAGAAATTGTTAGGAGCGAAAAGCTAAAAATTAGAAAATTGTTGTTTGACGAGGTGTATAACATTGAAAATTTGAAAGTTTTGCTCGAAATCAGTAAGAACTAGGAGTGTTAAATAAGGGCTGAAATCACAAATTCTTGCGCAAGGCGCAAAATATCTTGAAATTTTAAGTCAATTTTTCTGTTTGATTCATTGACAAAGTCTTCTTTAACGGCTTCAGAGCCCGTCGAACCGGGCCAAGGACCACTGAAATCAACTTTTAGTGAATTCAGCGAACGGTTCAACTCAACTTTTAGGACCAATTTTACTATTTTTTTTAGGAAATCGAAAAGCTGTTAAAATCTTCTAAATCGAGAAAATTCAAAAAAGAAATCATTTTAGATTAGCTATAATGTTATAAAAGTGGTTCACTTGGGCAAAAACTAGTTAGGCTAAACCAAAGCGTTCCAGATTAGGTTAAATTAGATGTTTTAGGTTAGTTTAAGTTAGGTTAGGTCAGGTGAAAAAATTGGGGTAAATGCAATGGTATTTTTTTAATGAACTTTGCCCGGAACTGACCTAGAATGGGTAAAATCAACTGCGTGAAGGTTTTTGCGGTAAATTGCTCAAGATTTCGCAACAAATTTCTGGTTCTCATACATGTGTAAATTATAGCTGAAGCTCATCTGCTTAATATAATGCTATTACTGGAATGAACTTTCATTTTCCTCAACATTGATAATGATAATGAATCATGAATCATGCCATGAGAAGCGACATCCGCTCACATTGCCAATGATATTTATAAAGCGTTTCAGGACCTTAAAAGGAGTTTGTATGAAACCTAGAAGTCTGAGCCATATAATTTGACTTGATGCTTGAATTTAATTATTTTGCAAAGTAAAAAAAAGCTATAAACTCTAAGTATTAATTATTGGATCAACTTGTAATTTAATGTAAAATCTCGAGAGACAACTTAAAAGTGTGTTCTCGATCTCCGGGAAATAGTCATCTCTTACACAAGCGAAGCATATAGGAATTTCAGCTTTCAGCAGACAGAATCCTCTTACGCTTGTTCTCAGGCCATTTACTACAAAAACAAAGTTCACTTTAGTCTAATGAGACACCCAGGCAAGCTCATTTATTTTTACAACCTGTTCACATTTCCTGGTTCCGCAACTTTGCATTATTACTTTCTAATTTTGATTTAAATTAAAATGAAAGTAGGTTCCACGTGCATTGGATATAGAGCCTTGGAAAATTGCATGAATAAATGAGATACTATCACTCCAAAAGTTATTATTGCCTTGAACAACTTGTAGAACACCTAAATTACACTTTCATGTTATCCTTTGGCTTAGAGTAAAATTTTCTGTAATAACATTATGATAGAGTGACAAGATGACACTTTTGGAGCACGTATCTTCCAGCGAAACCATAAAACGCAGGTTCATACAAAGTAGGGACTCGTCTAACATCGGGATCGGGAGACTTTTGAAGACGTCGCGTCACAATTCGCAAAACAGCTTAAAACCCAAGTATCTGTAAATTTTAAGAATTTTAATGGTTTTTGTGCTTGATTTACGTTTTTCAGGTAAGCATTTGTTTATTAAATTCAGGCACCGCTCTGTCTGTTTTCTTCTCTGTTCACAACATGTACAATTGGCATAGATTTTCGTCAGGCAGATCACACAACACACAAGGAATACCTGCCTGAATGTTTAATCTAGTGCCGGCTGGTCCTAAGGAAATGCAAACAACATAATACGAATCTTTTAAATACTATTTGATTACACACACGTATTGCAGAGTGGCATGCAGGGCTGGGCAAAATCATTTGATTTTGAAAATCAATGATTTTAAAATCATGATTTTGGTAATCTTAAGGATTTTAATTTTCAAGTTTTAATTTTGAAGAAATGACCTGATTTTGCATTTGATTTTGTAGAAGTATCTAGTTTGATCTGGGAAACCTTGATTTTCAGCTAAATTGGCTATTTTAAATCACGATTTGATTTCAAAATCACGATTTAAAATCAAAAAATATCCTTGATTATGATTTGATGGCGAAAAGTGATTGATTATGAATTTGGGATTTTGAAGGCGAATTTTCAGTGATTTGGGTCAATGATTTTGCCCATCCCTGATGGCGTGTCGTCCTACTGTATGTGCTGTGCAGATTTGTATATTATTTATTAACGTGATTTCATTTCAATGCTCGCCTTCTTTTGAACCGAGACATCAGTAGAGCATCATCTGGCATTTCAATCAACTCAATCTTGATCTTAATTAAGTAGGTATTTGAAATGTGTATGTAGAGCTGAATCAAAAAATTTGAGCGTTCATTGTTTAAACAATTTCAAAAATACATTACAAAATGATCTCGCACTTTTATTAAATGGAGTAGGCAGAAATTCATTATTTACGCATTATGTTTCATGAATTTCGTTTCATATTTCCATTTCCATCGAGCATAATAATATGTAGGTACTTGTCTTGTATAAGCGAATGCAAGAAAATTATTCTCAAATATTTAAACAGCTTGAAATTAAAGTTTCTGTAGCTCGAGTGCCGGTTAGAGTTGAAATTTGGAACAGCTCAAATGGAACTTTTATTGCTATTCAAGTTGGCTTAGAGCTACCAGCACTCAACGAGGACAAAAATATGCAATTTTACTTAGTGTAAATTGTGTAAGTTTAGGGATCATGTCATGAGACTTATTTCCCACTTCTAGTTTTCTAGGAAGTTCTTCAATAATCGGGAGAGTTCTGTTTATACGCATTTTAGCTCCCAGAATTCAGCTCCAGATCTCAGCCTAACACAGTTATCATGTTTTTGAGCCGTTGAGGTCGAAGTCATCGCATCCATCAAATCAAAAGCCACAAAATAATATTCCGTGTCACAAAATACAATTTACTACAAAATTATTAATTTATTATGCTTAAATCATTAGTTTAATTATTTAAGAAAAAATTAGCCAGAGTCTAGAGTCGGCCAGATCATTCATTTTACTTTTAGAACTAGAATCCTTAGTTGAATAAAACAATTTTTTTACAATGTGAATTAAATATTAATCTCGGTAGACCCGTTCCACGAGAAAGGATCCAGCTGAGTGCGCAAGGTTTTTTAAAATTAAAATTATGATGAAATGTTTTGCACTTAGCCAATTCACATAAAAATTACCAGATTTTACCGAAAAAGAAATTTTTAAAAAAGTCAATTGTTTTCGAAATTCAACGGTGTTTTCGAAATTAATTTCAATAATTAATAAATCGAATTTCGACAACTTTTGGCGGATATTTTTAATTTTAAAAGTTGTAGTATGTAACAAAATATATTGTAAAAAAATACAGAGGTCCGAAAAGTTGATACTACTTTCAAAATTTCATTTTCTCCATAATTTTGATATACAACACCAGTCTCACTAACACGGCCACTAGCATGGACATACACCAGCGTTGCCAAATCAGCACCTCTTTCTTGGGCTCCACGACCTATTTCAATTATTAGCTTCTGGGCTGTATCCCTATTCTTGTATCGACAACGACTTTGATGATCTACGCCTTAAGTCTAGACTCGTCTAGATTTGGAAATCAAACCTCATAAAACCCTCAACGTATAAATCCTGTCATTTAAACTTCAACAGCGAAGACAGCTCCATTACAACCGCTACATTAAACGCGGGAACGTAAGCATATTCATAAAATATGAAATCGAATTATTGGTGATTGTATTATTGCACAGTTTGAAATGTAAAAAACTGTAACAAAGTATTTTGCTTCAATTTCATGCAAAAGAATCTTTCATTGCAAGAAGCCTCGGCAATCGCAGTAAAACATTTCAGTATGACTTCATATTATAATCTTGCAATTTCATATAGTACCTACGGCTATGCTGATGATGCTGTTATGTTTGTATGTTTGTTGCTTGAATTTTTTATTGTCAACTTTTGCCTAAATTCTTTCTTTGAGTGTGAAGCAGCTTGTGTTATGTAGTTCTTATGTTACGATTTTTAGTGTTGCGCATGTGTTATGTATATTTGATATTGCAGCTTTTAATGGGACACCTTGGGAATGGGAATCTATTATACATACATGGAAGAGCTGTAAGCTGTAATTCAATACGCATACAGTATCGTATATCAGGCACACAGGAAATCCACCGTGTGCTGCTCGCACCGAGTGCTTCCTAACTGCGTACGAAAATGCTATTTACTTTACGAACTACCATTTAACACAGAAAATATGCCCAACATGAAATTTTAATGGGCTTGTTAAACAGCAGCAGTGAACTACTCTGAATCTTCATGTATGTCGTACTTGATTGGCAAACATACAAGGTGTAATTAGCAATTTGGGAATAATGAGTCAATTTCAAATGAGATGAGGTAGATATTTTATTCCTCTTCTGTGAACAAGTTGAAAAGAGCCTTGTGCGTGAGAAACGCCCTTCCCATTACACGAAATATTACACTGTATTTTTCATTTATGAACAGCTACCTGTTTACAAGAAGCAAACCTGATACCCAGATGCAATTTTTAGAGAAGTAGTTTTGTTCAGCATATTTCGATATGCATTTCGATACTCAGTGCTCGCTTTCGCTGTGATATCTGAGTCTGAAAGTAACACAATGGAAATACCCTGGACCACATTACTTAATCATGTTTTATTATATTCTGAGTTTCTAAATTCAGTTTTTATTGATCTCCATATACCATAATGCGCGCAATGCATGTAAAATATATATAAAAGACGAGTTCTGTATCTCACAAGTAATCTGCTACGGAAAACAAATGTACAACAATACCACCTACCTTGCCGATTTTGCGTGAGAAATTATGCCTGTTGTGTAGTATTTATTACGGCTTAAGCATTAAACAAATCTGTTTAGTCCAAGACAGGTAGACCTACTGGTGCTACAAAGCTTTCTAGGCATTAGAGTAAGTGTGCAGTTTGGCCATTGGCCATCGTTTTAAGTGAACTTTCGTGTAAGTGCGTTTTATGCAAGATCCATGGGGAAGCGGAGCATGGAAGTAAAAAAGCCTTGTGTTGTGCTGCATATATTAAATTGGGGCTCTTCTGAATCGACCAATATTGACTCAAATGCAATCCAGTAAAATATGGAATAATTATAAAATATCGAAATATTTAAAATTCTAGGCAACAGGAAATCTTAACGAGCAGGTTTGTCGCTCTCCATTTGGGTTTATTTTGGAAATAGTATGCAAAAAAGAAATTAACCCATTGGAAGACTATTCGGCCGAATAGTTTTCCGAATTTGTTACATTTTGCGCCTTTACTGCCGACTTTTCTCCGGTGTATTACATGCAAATTTCTTAATTTACATTACAAGTTATACTAAATATTCAATCGGCCGAATATTCGGCGCCGAATAGTTGAGTTTTCCTGCATTGGCCGAATATTCGGCCGCCGAATTGTGGGGTCGTCCACCATTGGCCGAACAATCGGCCCGCCTAATACCTTAGAGCCGAATATTCGGCCCGGCCGAATATCAGTAATTTACTCTTCGTGACAACACTAATTTTACCCATGAATTAAATTGGCGACCATTTTCTTCTCAAAAGAAAATTATCGCTCAACTTTCTCAAAATAAACAAGAACTATTCCAGACCTGAAATGTGAATATTTGAATTTTCAGAAAAGTTGAGAATGAAGAATGCCAAGTAGACAAGATCGGAATGGGGACAGTGACTCCTTCGGTAAAAAGTCTCCTTCCTGTGTGGTTACAATTGGACGACGAGCTGGATCATCTACGAACAGTGGTAGTCCGGCCGCCTCTCAGCCACGCCTCGTTTCGCCACCCCAAGAATCCCGCCAAGAATCAGACTACGAGGATGATTCCCATAGCGGAACTCCGAAAACACGGAAGAAACCCAGTCCAGTTCCAGTCTCTGCTCCCAGTCCCGTTCCGGTGGACATTGAGGAGTCGAAACGAAGAGGAAAGATTCATATTCCATTGTCCAAGTCGGGAAAGCCGACTCCATACTACCGCTGTGCTCCGCTCTCCAAACTAAAACATCCTTTGGAGGAAAACATCTTCACGAGTCTTCTGATCACACTCGTGGCTGTGTCTGTGGCCATTATCGGTGGAATCCCGGTCTTGGTTCTCACTGGGGCGCTTCTTCTCCTTGCTATTAGTGTACGCTACTTTGCTGTGATTGCGGAAGGCTGTTACCGCTACCTCCTCTTCATTTGTTCCAATAGGAATGTACCAGCCAATCGGACCAGCCCACCCATTTTCCCGCTCGGCAGGTCAGTTGAACCATTTTGGCCATTTTAAACGCAGATCCAACGTAGCATTGCAGATCATTGGATTTAATTCGTAGCGCTGCAGTTTGATAAGCTGTAAGTTAATCAAAATGAATGTGAACTGGGCTGAAACTTGCACCACAAATAAAGTCACAGTTAAATTACATTGGAGCAAAACGTTGGGTAAAAATATTATATATCATATAAACAGTGTTTATGAAAATATTACGATATTTGAAATCTCGTGTGTTCATAAATTCTTTTAAATTTCAAAATCTTTCCCTCTGTCAAATATCTCCACAATTGAACAGCTATGTATAGCAGAATGTTTCTGGTAAACATTTAAAAAGATCTTACCGAGTAGTACGGACACGGACGAAGTAAATTTTGCAAACTACCAAAATTATAGAATTGTTTCCACGTCTTTTTTAAAAGTATTTAAGCAGATATAGTTCACAAAATTTTAAAATATCTTTAGTTCATGAAAATTTAAGCATATGCAAAGAATTGTGTTGAATTTACGGAAGCCCATCAACGTTTATTGTTCATTCCAATGCAGAAGGGATGTGAGAGAATATTTTAAGAAGCGAAATAGTAAAAAAAAAGTATTTTGAAAAATGTGGGGGAAATCCTGCACTACAATTTTAATAGAAACTGTCTAAATGGATATTTCATTCAATTTTTGGTTGATGTAATTTATTTATGAGCCTACCTTTGGTGATGGTTTAAGTCTCAGTTATTGTGGTCTGTCGTTTAGCTTATCAAAATCAAACAGCGCTAAGAATTACGGGAATGTCCCTCGTCTCGTATGAAGCTACGATGTGCCGTCTGATGGCATGTCGAGTGCCATAATTTAAAAAAAAACGTTCAAATTATTGACTAATTTAATGATAATATCATAAATTGATTCATCTAAAACATACGAAACTAGGTATTAATCAGCTGGCTGTGGGCGATAAGTTTTCTAATATTTTATTGAGCTTAGGTAATTCATACATCCAAAAATATGAATGTCTAATTAAGACATTTGAATTCCAATGAGATGTATCTTGTTCTATTGAATTAATGTAAGCTAACTAGACAGTTGCAGCTGAGGTTTTCCAAATCAAATTAGATCATGGTTGGTTTGTGGACCATAAAATTTGAGGAGAACGCTGAGAATTTTCAATAGAAATGATATTAGAGGGTTCAATTGGTCTGAGTCAAATATATTCGTTTAACAGTCCTTAGGCCTACTCACTTCATCCCAAACAAGAGTTGAAGCCTAAACCCTGTTTGTTTTTCATAAAAGCACTAAGCAGTTTTCATTAATTACTTTTTCACACACGCTTTCCCAAGCCTCCCAGTTTCCTCTGCACTGCATATTGACATTAGAGTACATATTTT
Source organism: Ceratophysella scotica (assembly GCA_034694025.1). Taxonomy (NCBI): domain Eukaryota; kingdom Metazoa; phylum Arthropoda; class Collembola; order Poduromorpha; family Hypogastruridae; genus Ceratophysella; species Ceratophysella scotica. Next base: position 6,824 of record JAQFXZ010000645.1, on the reverse strand, counting down.
GTACTTACCAGGAATGTCTCAATTCAGAAGTCCAAAAAAACGTTTCCAGGACTTGAGTACACAATACGCTTCGTTAGTAAGTTGGGAACTGGGAATTACTCGTGCTCAAACACTATCATGGTGAAGTGATGAGTTTTCCTTTCTTCCCCAAATTCACAGCTTGTAACGTGCTCCTCACTCCAGCAGCCCTTCCAATTGCCTTAGTCTCACAAAGTTTGGGAACACGAGGAGCTTAGGACCGAAATGTACGATTGTCACATTTTAGAGTTTCCACCATGCTAGCCGCAGTTGTTTTCTCAGAAGAGCCCGTGTGTGACGTTGCCAAATAAAAGTTTTGATACAATTTGGAGACAGTTTATGGAAGATCATCAATGCAACTAAAGCTCAGATCTGGAAGTTGGCAAAGTCAATTTATGCTTCCAAGACACACAGGCCTCAGCTTCTGCTCTTGTGGGAAGTGCTCCATAAACCTCTGACCCGCAAACTTTCTGTCTTCGACAGAAAAGGAAAGTTTCTGTTTGAATTTTATCTACTTGAAGATAATTTCTTTAAATAAAGTTGATGAGGGCAGAGATAAAGGACAGAAGTTGGAGACCCACTCCAGTATGTGTCTATGGCTCCCAGAATAGCCTACTCAACTTTCCTCTGTTGAACTTTCACCCAACTTTCACTTTCTATTAGTAATTTGAACTCAGAGTCTCGTATGGGCATTGACAACCGTGCGGTTTATGGGAAAGGGATTATGTCCTACCTAAACACTCAGCTTTGCACCGCAGCGCAGCGTTGGGTTCATAATCTCTTTGTTTATGCTCACTTTTGTTGGTACAGATCACATCACACGCAAGTGAACTTTTAGGATGTTTTTCATCTCTATATTTTATTTGTCTGTCTCCCTCCATGCGTGGTTTCATCATGCCATCCAAGCTGTTCCACGTATTCAATCGGGACATGCTATGAATTCAATTTGTGCTTACTAATGAAATGAAAGTTGAATTTAAAGAAATATTTTGAACATTGCCTAAATCGGGGTAAATCTATTTTTATTACATTTAGCGTGTTCAATGGTCAACAAGCCTTTTAGTAATGGAGGGAATTTTAACATTCTGATTTTAGAGATACGGTTTCCAATGCTTCATTAATTAAAATTATGAAAACTTCATGGAGTAAAATACCAAAGGAAATATTAATATGTATATGATAAAAAATCAAATGGAAAGACAATCTGGAATTTTTTTATTTCTACGAGGTTTTTATGTTGCAGTTTTTAATGTTGCGGTTTTTAATGCTGTGGTTTTAATGGCCTTCGGTTCGATATTTTTCCAACACTACCGTTAGTACATACTTAGTTTAATAATTTTTAGTCTCAGTGCAAATATCTACGATTCTTACCGCAAAAATAGCGAAGTTTGACTTGACCACAACCCACTTATACCATCAAAGAACTTAGTTTTACCGAAAATGACTAACCGATTTTTCTTCAGGTTAGGTTAGATTAAACTCGCGGAGTACTTTTATAAATTGTGATCTTATGCTAGGCTAGGTTAGGTTAGGTTAGATTTAGCCGCTCGGGCATGTCCAAAAAAATGGAACCCATAACCAGATCAGAAATATTCGGAAAAAATTTGCGGCGAACTTAATTATGGGTCAATAAAGTTATCTTCAACTTAGTTAATTTACCGATCAAAATAGGATTTACTTGCGGTGAGACTAAATCATAGCCGATTTACTTTATCAGGTTTAGCAAGCATCAGCATTGATGAGTGGCGTACAGAAGATGATCATATTTCAATATAATATGTAATCTAACAATGGATCTGAAACGATGATTCAAAAGATCTGCGGCATGTGATCCATCAAAAATTAAGGCCAAGCGTGGTGAACCCGAAGAGCTAAAAATATTTATTCGACCATGTCAAAAATAAACTGAATCACCGCAAATCCACACCTGTCATTTAGTTTCACTTTTGCAATTCTTTTATTTTCAGACTCGCATTGGCCAACGACGTTCGGTGGTTAGGTGAGCGGAAGGGTAACAAATGCCAAGCCATTCTCCACACTGTGCTCATTTTCGAAGGTTCACTCGAACTCACGCATCTCCGACAGTTAGTGACGAGTCGAGTTCTACGTGCGGAAACACGGGACGGTGATCTACTCTACCCACGTCTTACGCAGAAACTGATCCCAATACTGGGCGGCTATCGTTGGGAACCTGACACACAGTTTGATATTCAGAATCATATCTTCAGCGGACCACCGCACATCAAAACGGAGGCTCAGGTCCAACGGTACATTGGGACACTCCTGACTGAGAATCTCCAGCTGGACAAACCTCTTTGGGAAATTCGTCATTTCTCCAACTACGGTGGACAGAAGGACACACTAGCTCTCCTCCGAGTTCACCAATGTCTGGCTGATGGAATGACGCTTGTCCGAATTCTTTCTCTGTCTCTGGCTGATCGACAGCAGCTACATATCCCACAACGTCCGCACTTTGCAGGGCTTTCCTTTGGTTTCAACGCGCTTCGTTCCTTCATTGTTGGGCCTCTGACCGTCTTCCTCTGGCTCTGCATGACTTCCCGAGATATCAACTTCTTCTCTAAACCTGTGACACATCCCAAGTCTCTCATTGCAGCTGCTAGCTGCAAGTATGCTGGGAGAAAGAAGGATGCTGAGGCATCCAAGAAACCCATGACTCAGCTCCTGAGGAGCAACGACCGCTCCCGTCGACATCACTACAACCCACAAGCATCAACACCCAAGGAGACGAACATGGCTCCGCTCCTCGGCTCCTCCACCCCACCCACATCCGTTAAGGTCGTGAGCCGAACCGCAGGAACTTCCACACCTGAAGTGAATCAGGCGGAAGTACCAGCCAGTCAGACGAACAAGACCAAACCTGAGTCCAATGTACCTTCCTCGTCCAAAGATAGCGGTCCGGTCTGGAGAACCGGATGGTCAGGGGCCATGACAGTTGCTAAAGTGGCCCGAGTGAAGCAGATCATGCGGAGTTCTCTGAATGACGTCCTCCTTTCGGCTGCGGCTGGGAGTGTACGGAAGTACATCCAGTGTCAAGGGATTCAGTACCCCAGTGATCTCAAGGTGAGTCCCTCGAACTCAAGGCACAATTCTCTCTAACTCTTCAGCTTTTGTTTCCACTTTCTCCGGCTTTCACTTTTAGCTCCGAAGGGTTGTTCTGCAGTTGGTCAATTTTCTGTTACGAATTGGCTTCTGTTCCAATACATAAATAGATAAAATTTGTGACATCCCAAGAGCGACACAATTCCGCAAAGCACTACTGGTGTCCGAAAATGTGAATTGTAAAAAAATGACATTTTTACTAGGAACACTTATCGGACAGGTTCACCTTTAGCGTTATCCTATTTGCACGATTTTCTATATTAAAGCCGAATCAAAAACCGAAAATCAATTATTCTTGGAAAATAATCCTGACTAATTGACTGTATATTGCGTTTTACATTAAGAATGAAACTCAATCGCCATGGAAACTATTTTGTTGCATTGATCGCATGCATATATTACCACATTGTGTATAATGTTTAAATTGTATTGCAGATTAGATTGGGCGGGCTTAGTGCCGAATTCGTATAGCATTACTTAAAAATTTTAGATTTGCATGAACTGAAGCTGTAACTTTGAAGGGTTTTCCGGGTTAAACTGAACGAGGCTGGGTGAAAATTTAAATTTAAATACAAAGCTTTGAATTACCAATAGAAGAAAATTACTAATATTTTTTGAGAGTTGTCAATTACCAACAAATGTCTAGTATTCTAAATTATTCAGTCAGCAAACGACTTGAATCAAACTGGAGCAAGTTTTGTATTAGGAATTCGTAAGTGATTCATACAAAATTATATATAGCAGACGCTATTATTGGAAATAAGCAGCATGCAGGTGTTGGACTTTTCAACTCTATTTAAAAATTGCCAGAAAAGCTAAATTTTGTTTTGCAATGGCCATGCACGAATTACATTTACTACACGCTATGTTATTTTCATTTCAGTAATTTCAGCCGCATGTATCTGGTAGCTTTGTCCAGTCATAAACTTGAACCGAAGTAAAATTCCTAAAAAAATTCAAAATGCAGGTAACTCCGATCCAGTTGATTAAAGTTGCTTGTCAGATATCAGATTATTGGCCTTGTTGATGACATAGCAGCCAGTGTCAGATGTCTATTCTGAAGTCGACTTAGGAAATGATTCGGATTTTTCCAGACAATCGCTTGATGACTCGTGGCATTTCTCTCCTTTTTCTCTCTCGGTCAATCTTTGTCCATTGTGCCAAGTAATTGATTCTATTGTTGAGCCCCTCCATTGTCGCTTTAAACTCTGCTCAGGAATCAGGATCCTTCCAAATACACTTCATGTTCCCAATCTGTCTTGAAAGCTCCTGCTTCCCCAAATATTTGCTATTTGTTCCTTCATTCTAAGCGAAATCCTTTCCTAAATCATTTCTTCTGAGGTAGTGTTTGTCTCTCATTCCATCTACAGTAATTGGAACGTGAAGTCAGCGCTAATTCGGACTTGGAGTCGTATATTGAATACGAATCCACAAACGATGATGGCGCATGGATTAATTACGGTAGCTACCGGCTTTTTCTAAATTAAAGGTGTTGGATTTCCTGTTGCTTTCTCCATTTACAGATCTTTTATTTGTTTTTAATAAACGGTGGACCTTTCATACGCGGGTTTTCAATGTCGCGATTTTCTGCGTGTCGCGGTTTCCGGTATAGCGGTTTTTATATGTTAAGAGATGAACAACCGATTCAAGCTGAGTTAAACTCAGGTTCATGTCACAAGCGGTAACCACCCATTCAGAAAGCTATATGATAACCACCCATTTTTTCTGGTTTCGTTAATGTGGTTTGATCTTTCGTATTAAATTTCGGAATGAGTGACGAACCGTTGGGTAAATTTTAAATAGGTTAGATTTAAGTGTGTCGAATGCATCTTGGGTTAAGCAAAAAAAAGCGGGAGGTTACCATATAAACTCCATGTTTAATTACCGCGTGTGGCATGTTCCTGAATTCAACCAGATCCTGAATAAATGAGCATGGCGATAGCGAGCCGGAAAAGACGGAAACAATCACAATCAAGTCGGATTTAGTATAAATTTGTAATTCCGAGTATTGGTATTACCATCTAAATGGTGTGTAGCACTGAATTACTTTTTGTATTTAAGAAAAGATGATTTTTTGATTGAAACTTGAAATGAACTAAGTTTCGAGAGCGTTCGATTTTCAATGGAAACAAGTTGAAATGTGATATACAGAAAGAGAATCTGCTAACAACAAACAAAGAACTCAACTATTGTATGCAAAGTTTTTCAAAAGGAACCAAAAGCCTGCTTTTTTCAAGAGTCACGTTACATATTTCCTTTCACAGTGAAGCCAGTTCGCAGCTGGAGCCTATTGAGACAATGGGTGAAAGCTGTGAGAAAGTGGGTTTGAGAGAGAAAGAAGTGGAGTTGAGAAGTTGACTATGATGTGTGGCAGGTGGTGATTCCAGTGGATCTTCGTAATGACATTGCGACACCCAAAACAGGGAGCAAGCTGGGCTGCAAAGTTGCTTGCATCCTGGCCACTGTCCCCGCCGGCGTCGAGTCTGCCATTCCACGTCTCTGGGCCACTCGCCATCGTCTCGACGAAGTGAAGGCCTCGGCGGATCCGGTGGTTGCCTATGGAGCCACCACGGTTCTCATGAACCTTCTGCCCCAGGCACTCGGCTCTTCCGTCCTCGACAGCATCACTAACAAGGTGAGATCCCAATCCGCGTAATTGGCATCATCCTCTCCACTCCACGTAGAGGGAGTGAACCATGTGGAAGTGGAGACAGGTGGCGTTATGCCAGGAGGGCATACGACTTTTCCAGGACTCAAGCTACTAGGCTGTTATGACTTCCTGACTTTGTTTCATATTTGCTCAAGTATTCAAGCTAATGACCTGAGGGCTCAAATAGGATTTCTCTCTAGGTTTATGTATGATCCTCAATATTGGAGAAATATGGTTCGGTGGTTTGACGATTTCACATTTTCCAGTCTCTGCACTTCAATTCTTCGTTATTTCTCAAATTCTGGAAGTACCATGTACTAGATTCAGGCAAATCTGGAAAATCCGTTGACTTCACTCTTGAGTACTGAGCAACCAATAGTTGGGAGGAGAGCTATGAGTTATGCTTAGTATGTCGTAAACATCTTCTAGAATCCTTGGAATGCACGTATTCAAATATATGTACTACGCAAAAATTTCAACCTTTTTGGTTTGAGTAAAAATATATTTAAACTAGCCGGTTCGTCGGCTGCGCCTCCTGCTACACAACACACGATTTTAGTAACAACAAAGAAATAATGCAGTCAAAAATTTATGAATGCTCAATTCTGTATGATTAGGAATTAGTGTTGTGGTTTGTGATTGTGAAGTGATTTTTGGAGAGTATTTAGTTAATGAATTCCTGATGTCAAGCAATCCGTTGTTGACATTCTTGTTTATTTTTTCGTTGCTTAGCCGTTTTTTGCAGAAGTGCACAAAAATTACGTGTAACCCGATGAGTATGACCCCGTGACCCTACTGACCCCAAGTTCGAACTTGTCCGTACTTCTGAATCGAATAGCCTATATTGAAAATTTCGGGTCAATCGGTTGAGTATTAGTCGAGTTATCGTGTTCACAGACGGACAAAACGTAAAAGTCTGCAGTTATTTTATTAAGGTTTAGCAGGGTATTTTGACTTGTTTGGTTTTTGTGTCCGCCGCCCTTAATAGGGTAGTGCAAGTAGCCGATTTTAGCATGTGAGACCCAGAACCACCGAA
>JAQFXZ010000644.1:0-17082 GCA_034694025.1 Ceratophysella scotica | reverse complement strand
AGAACTGTGGTGCGCTAAACCCAACATGGAAATGTGCGAAAATCTCAAGTTGTGAATTCCGGGATGAAATTAATTTTAGAACATGTCACAGTGGTGAAAAGCTTAAATATCAAGTTTGGGCTCAAAGCGCCGCGCGGTTCTAGAACTGTGGTGCGCTAAACCCAACATGGAAATGTGCGAAAGTCTCAAGTTGTGAATTCCGGGATTAAATTAAGTTTGGAACATGTCAGAGTTGTGAAAAGCTTAAATACCAAGTTTGGGACCAAAGCGCCGCGCGGTTCCAGAACTGTGATGCGCTAAACCCAACATGGAAATGTGCGAAAATCTCAACTTGTTAATGTAGTGGCTTATGTATTTTGTTTGAACAATATTCCTACACAAACAAATATATCAGCATATCTTGTACTCTGTTTTACATCATTTAATTAGCATAGTTGTACATATACTTTTATTTCATCATAGATAAAGCTTATTTTTCTTAGGGGAGACTATTTTTCAATACGTAGTAAGAATACTTGACAAATGAATTACGCATGCTTGATTGAAGTCTTCGCAGGGCCGTTTTCAGGCCGTCGTAAAGGTACTTGCCTTCTGGTGTGTACAACACCGCCACGAAGTGAGCCATCGCGCCACGGCTTAGCGGTGGTTGTATCAACGTTATAGCGAATAACTTATATTCTTCTCCAAGAATAACAACATCCTTAGGAACATGTCGCTCTTCAAGGCGCGTAAACCCAGTTGGACCTGTCCTCCCAAAATCAACCTCCATTCTGTAAAGTGTGACGGGAATACCGTTTTCGAAGGAGTAGCTAATTGTTGTTTCACATGTTCCAAAATTAATTTCATCCCGGAATTCACAACTTGAGATTTTCGCACATTTCCATGTTGGGTTTAGCGCATCACAGTTCTGGAACCGCGCAGCGCTTTGGGCCCAAACTTGGTATTTAAGCTTTTCACAACTGTGACATGTTCCAAAATTAATTTTATCCTGGAATTCGCAAGTTGGAAGTGGGCCCACTTTTGCGGGCTGGAAATGTGGGCCCACTTACACGAGCCTGTACTAAATACGTATGCACACGCACACAAAAATGCACACATGAGTTTTAACATTCTGCAATATGCACATAAATATTATATTTTGAAAAACACATTTGAATTTCGAAAAAGCAGATGCTTGACCAATTCAATCAACGCTAAATACGAATGTAGTTTGATATACAAGAAATAAGGTCAAGTCGCAACTTTTTTTGAATTTTCAAACTGTGATATCAAAACTAAAACCGTGTACTTGTTTATTAGAAAGCTTAAAAAGCGTTGTAAAAGTGTCAAAATATGCTTAAAAACTTGAAATACGTATTTTGCATCAAAAGGAGAATATCCAAGTATTCAAATACCTAAGCAAAAATCTGCGGTTGCGGTACAGCTTGTCATTTCATTAAATTTGAATATTGGAATGGAACGTGTTTGGTTCAGGTGTCAATGGCTGAGATTTTAATTTGCAAAGTGAGTAGAAAATATTTTTGCACATGAAGCTATAAGCTATCTACTCAACTACTCATTCAGTACTAAGTACTAATTGGGTATATTAAACTTTTAAACTCAACTCCGGAGTCCGGAGTAATTTTGTTCATGTACAAAAAATCATCAGGCATCATCGGAATGATTTTTCTGTATTCTGTGGATCTTCATTGGAGCATGTTGAATGCTGAATAAGTACAGCACGAAAATGATCTCAAGAATCAATAGACTGAAAGTCGAACGAAACTCTCTGTTGTGCTCTGTTCACGCTCGCTGTTTGCCCACGAAAACCCATTTAAACAAATCGGAACTTCGTTTTAATTAATTAGCGTGACCGTGTTTTTCAATTTGCGAGCCGCTACGATTCTTGTATTCCTCTGTAATATCTATTGAGACTTAAAAAAGGTTGGTTTCAGAACAAAGTTCCATATTTCTTACTTTGTACTTATTATCTGGGAGATAAAAAATTGATTGCTATGTTTTTGGCGGGCCCCTTTTCAGCAAACAACGCCAGAAGTTAGCATGTACGTACATTTAATAAAGCAAACGGCCAAATATATCAGGTCCATGTTCTGAGAAACCACACTACACTGCATGCAGCTACATCCAAAACAACAGCACGCACCAGCCAGCCTGTCACCTGTTGTCTTCCAATCAGTATAGTCCACTTCCGGTTACCTGATCACTCAAAAATCTGACATATCGTCTCGTCGTCGTTCAAGGTTCAGCCTCTATGTCTGCGTTCAACCTCCTCGGACATCGGAATCGAAAGCAGTAAGTCAGGTAAGGTTGTCGCCTGTCGCTGGTCAAGTTGTCAAGCCAACCTGTATAGTGTATGGTATTATATACAGGAAACAAACGACTACCGACCGACTCGACTGTTGGCCGTATAAAAAGGAAGGACAGAGCCAACAGTGGTGACTGATTGACAGGATTCCATTTCTGTCTCAGTCCTCAGTATGGATGTCAAAGGTGGACAAGAGGAAGCTGTTCCAGCTGCAACAAGCGGAACAAAAGGACAACCGACAAAATCCTCATTACAAGTAAGCTATTTAAGTATCTGTTTCTCTAGTAAGCTTTAAGCTGTAAGCAGGTCAATCAATAGTTTAGTGTTGAGTGTAGGTATAACGAATGCGAGCACAAGGTGGTAGATATGAAACATACCCAAGTCAGGTCAGACTAGCTACTGGCTACATGTAAACATAAGACACAAAGCGCAATTACAAAAACGCACCAACGAAAATGAAAAAAATACACCAAAGTTAAATGTATTTCACTGGTCAGCTATGTTACTTGTTTCCGACAACCTACAACATTCTACATTCAACCTAACCTACAATACACATCCAGCAACCTAGGAATTTGAAGCCGATCTTATTCTCATTCCCTACACCCTATGCAAATCATTTATGCAAATCATACTTCCGTGCATTCATCATGCCTCAGGCCATGTTAGTTTAACTAAATGCAAAATGCAACCTAGGATTTGTGACTGAATCCTAAAAATCAGCTAGGCGAATACGGGAATATAAATATGGTTGCTTCACTAATGCACTGAATGAACTTTTTTATTCCAAAGAAAATGGAAAAGCAGAAAATTGGGAACAGGAATGATGGACTAATTAGTAGCAGTGACAGGGCTTCCGACCGTCGTCGCAAGGACTCGAGCGACCGACAGGAAGACTCCAACAAGACCCAGCGAGACAATAATGTGAAAACTGAAATCCGGTACCGAGCACCTAAATCTCAGGCGGCTGCAGCAGCAGAACGTTTCACATTCGGAACTGGACCACCTCCCAAACATCCTAGCAGGCCAGAACTGGATCTCAAATCACGACTCTCGTAAGTTCATGAAACACTATACTATGAAGGACGTTTAGAGTTTGAATTTCCGAGTGTCAAATTCAAGTTTTAAGTATTTATGCGTGTTCGTACTTGGTACTCTTGTGCGTTACGTTATGTTTTAATTTTTTAGGCCATATCACAAGGCATTCGTGAAAGTGAACGGTCAACCACTAGATAATCGGACCAAACTTCGCAATCTGCTTCTAAAAAAGTACCCGGAGAAGGTTAGTGTTTCGAAAATTATCAAGCAGTACTACACTCACACATTCCGACTTGAGACTTGAGACGTTAATTTCCGCAAGTGGAACAGCAGTAAGGATGACACACAACCATTGAGGATAAAAAATAATAATTTCGATTCAACTAATTCCAGGGTTTGAAAGTTCAACACGTCGCTTTAGCTTTTATGCGAGCGTATCGGGAGGTTCTGGATCCTTTGGTTTACGGGTTTAGAACAATGGAGAAGCTTCTTCGAAGCGAGGAGTTCAAAAACTACGTTGATGTTCGAAAGCGTCCAAACACGGAGATCGTGATGGTAAAAGGCAAAGATGTCGTGGGCCCAACAGCCAAGAAATCCCAAACTCCAGTAAGTTCAACGGTTACAGTCCCACCGGAGGAGTCAGGAGAGCGAACGGAAGAAGCTGAACCAGCACTTGCATTAGCGGCAGCCGACGAAAAAAAGGACACTTCGACCGGTACATGAATAGCAGCTATTATGTTGTTTTCTTTGTCTATTTTGTAAGAGGTTTCATCAAGTTGTAAATCGATTTTACAGTCACAGACAAGACCACCATGGTATTTGACTATGGTCATGGAAAATATGATATTCCCAAGGAGTATGTTGTTACTGGTAATATTTTAAGCCTGTAAATACTCTTATTATGGAATGTCACTTTTAGAGCTGTATTTGTCTTATTCTCTGGGTTAAAGATATGAGCAGTGAAAGTGCTGAAGTCCGTCCGATGAACTCAAACAGTGAAAATGAATCGATTTGGAATATGGTCGACCGCCGACCTGATCCCGTAGCAGCATTTGAATTTCTCTACAACTATTTTATCCTGGCTCAAAACACCACGCCGCCTGCTGAATACACTTGCAATATGACTAGTTTGACTTCTCACTTGACTCCACCGACCTTTGCACACAACGCCAGTCAGAATACTGATTTGATGGGATCCGTATCGACGACCACGAATCCTGGATACAAACCGATGATTACTCAAGAGCTTGTGGCGTTGACCAATGAACATTTGGCTGCAAATCCTGATTCCGTAACCGAAGATGAAGTTGTAAGTTTGTCTGAGGTCAGAGAGAAGCCTTGTTTGGAAGGAAATTCTCAAAATGGTGGGAAAAGGATTCGGCATACTTATCAGAGAGACTCAAGCAATCGCAGTGAAAGACTTTCCAAGAAGCCCAAGGGACCCACACAAATAAGCGGCCAGGCTTTTAAGGAGGCAAGTCACTGGTGTTTCAGTTTGTGAAATACATTCCACACCCGTTTTTACTAATTTCTACTATTCGTATCAAACTACTCAGCATAGGCAAGCCATCAGGCACAACCATTGACCTCACATAATATGGCAATTCATTACCGTTCGAAACTACTGGTCCTCTTCTGTTGTTAAAGGACCATGGGGCTAAAAATTGTCACTGGTGTGTTCTCAGGTTACTTTGCGCTAAATAATGCACCGCGTGAAACTCGGATCACAAACCATTTGTTTTGCAAATAACACGCAGACATCTTAAGCTTTGTTTTGTTTCCTTTTCTTTTGTTGGACTTTACAAGTCTTGAAAATTTCAATTCCGTGTGATCAACTTTATTTCGCAAAAATTCAAGATATAGACCACAAAGGATCTATTCAACATCCTTTTGGTTTCGCAGTATGATCATAACACTGTGCGCGGTACTCGACCCACTGTAACCCACTACAGAGTAATCAAAAAATCAGGCACATCCATAGATCTGTGCGTATATGTTGGAGCTTGTATGGATATTTGACTTTTTTACAAAATAGCCGGCTAATATGTAAAATGAATTTTAAAGAACGTTCACTATCGCTTGCAGATATGTATACCCGATTTCTGTAGTTAGCCGCTCTTACTGTACTCAGACTTTTACGCTATTTCCAATGTTTTATTTCTTAATTCAATCCGATGTACCTCAAAACATTGAAACATAATAAACGGGTCCAGAAAAAGCAAAATCGTCCCTAATCATCTGTTTAGCTACATTCGATTGAATTAAAAATTATACCATTGGAAAAAGCGTAAAATACTGAGTAAGAGCAGCTGGCTTGAGAAATCGGATAAACAAACATATTTGCAAGAATTAAATTATATGTATATTCATATATTGTTCTGGTTTCGAAAACTGTTGACTGGTAACAGCGGACCACGAGACGAGATATGCCCTACTGCAGTCGAGCGGTTAGACGGGAGGCATACGAGATGGTTGTCATTAAAAAGTTGAAGACTTTGTCGAAGTCGCAGATTGAAAAAGGTATGACCCAAGCTGAGATCTTGCTTTGATTTTCTGTTGGAAAAATTTGCTACAGAATTGATGATTGTAAATGTTTATCTATATTTTACATTTTAAAAACTCCCAGGCATAGAGCAAATAAATCCTTTCGTGCTTCATATGAATGGTCTGCCTAAGGGTATTACATGGGACAAGATGCAAAGACTTTTTCCCGAGGGAATCACTGGAGCTTTCGAGGCGGTGTCCAAAAACTTTCGAAACAAGAGATTCGCGGGGTAAGATGTCTTCTATCTTACTAATATGACTACATAGATCTTCTAATGGTCAATAATCATACTTCGTTTCTCCCAGGAAATGTTATTGCAATATATTGTTCGAGACTCCAGAGCACACCATGAAGGCCTTCATTGAAGCTCAAAAATTCGTTTCAACCTCATGGCGGATCGCAGCATTCGAAAAGAAGATGATATTTATTGGTTTTGGTACCAAGAATGGAGTCTATTCCAAGCCGAAAAGAAAAACTACTTTGAGAGGAAAGCATTAGTAACGACGTCCCTGGTACAAGCAGCGAAGACACGGAGGATAAGGATATACTGATCTCCTGCGTTATAGATTAATATAGCCTATATTCGGGAATTGAATTCTCGTATTGTCTAAGATGCCTTCATTAGGGCCAAAGCCAAGGGACAAGGAAATAAACTGATAAATCTAATAATTTCTGGATCAGGCTCTAGAAGTACAAATGCATTTTTTCTGTGAACTTCTAGGATACTTTTCACTAATTTTCCTTAGATTTAGTTAAAGTTCGTAAATGTAGATTGCATGAAATGTAGACTATACTAAGGTTTCCTAGTGTTATGTACTTCTCCCTCCTTTCAAGGAATTTGTAGTAGTGGGCTAACTTGGTGGAGCTATCTCACAGGACAGCCTCACAACACCCTGACGAAGGCGCCATAGAAATCTAGGTAATTAATATTCCTGACAAGGAAGTTGGGCTTTGACTTGTGCAACGTGTAGGTCAGGTATATGTATACTATGTAATATCTCATTTAGTATAGTATAGTGAATAGTATAGTATCGTCCAACTTAACTTCCAGCGCTGTGCAAAAATATTTGATTTTGAAAATCAATGATTTTTAAGTAATGATTTTGGTGATCTTTAGTATTTTGATTTGAAGAAGGTTTTGAAAAAATGACCTGATTTTGTATTTTGATTTTGTAGAAGTATCTATTTTGATCTGGAAAATGACATGCAGCTAAATTGGCGATACTATAACACGACTTGATTTCAAAATCACGATTTAAAGTTAAAAAATATCGTTAATTTTGATTTGATATTTTGATTTTGACGGCCAAAAGGGATTAATTTTGATTTTGGGATTCTCAAGGCTTCGATGATTTTGGTCAATGATTTTTAAATCATTTTCTAGTGATTTTGCCCAGCCCTGGCATCTTCTTTCTTACGTGTTTTTCGTTTTATATTTGCTGGTCTATTGTATAGTAAGTTTAATTAACACACAATGTCGAGCTTACGCTTCTGTTGTTCATGTTAAAACTTGAGTCGTGGAGGGTAACTTAATTGTTGACTTAGAATTAGAAATAAGGTTGGGTTAGCCTAATAGATACTTACTTAGTATATTTAAAACCCTTGGGTGACATTCAATAATGGCTGTCCATATGCAAAAAATAAATAAAGGCTAGCTCAGTTGGAAGCAACTTTGCTGATCTGGAGATATTTGACCATGTTTTTGTTTGTAGAACGGATTTATTTATTATAAATCAGGACAATTTTTAATTACTGTATCAATCTACAGTTCATCAAATATCAACTATTTATAATCCTCACCTCGGGAATAACCCAAAATGCCGTATATCACGATAAAGTGTACCTACAATACATTGAAATCATTTTCACGAGCAACGAACTAATGCGATTTAATTTGCATAAAATAATGTAGCATGAAAATAACCCTTCGAATTTTTGTTTACCTAATTTTCTCATAGTAAATATCCAAATCTATTAACAGGAATATGCATATTAGTCTATTTTTACTTTCTTCGATGTTGCGTAGAGTTAGCATATCCATCATCTTTTAGATTCGTGTTTCAGGTAGTACTGCAGGCTTTAGACTACTATTTTTAATTATTCTTACATCAGCTTAATTTTTATTTACGGTTTTTGCCTATGAACCTAAAATGTAATTAGTGAAAGGCCGAATAGTCCGCTATTCAGCTATGAAGTATTCGACGGCCGAATATTCGTCCAATGGCGGAATAACCTCACTTTTCGGCGCAGAACTGAATATTCGGCCGGTTGAGTATTTATAGCTTGTAAAGCAAGAAATTTGCATTTGCATCGGAATTTTGGTTTATTACATACGAAAAAATATCAAATTCATTTCAAAAACTATTCGGCCAGTAGCCAAATATTCGGCCGAACATCTAGATAAATATTCGGCCAACGGCGGAGAAGACCAGTATTCAGCGCTGAAAAAGTTGGGGTAATAATTAGATTTTAAACTGAATTAAAAGCTTGAAATCACATTCCCACGCAGGAGGAAGCTGAGTAGGAGTTAACAGGAGCAGTAGAATGCGAATACACCAAAGTGTGCCTTGTCTGCAGATTTCTATTGTCACCCGAATCTGAATGTACCACCAGAAAGTCGGGTGCGATAAAAGGCGTATAGTGATTTCCCTAAACTAGTAAAACCCCTTTTGTTCCCATGATTTCTCCACACAATGGCACGAGTGCGTTCCTCATCCATAAACCCTGAATAAGTTTCCAGATTTTCAGAAACTCACCCTTCGATTCGAGCTGCAGTGCACAGATCTCAATTTGGCCGCATAATACGAGCACATTGTAATGAAAAGCTGCTTGGGTTGGGATTTTGGGCCTTGTTTTCCACCAAATCATAAGTAGGCACCTTAAAAAATGTATTTCCATTGTATGCGCTCGTTTTCATATATACTCCCAAAATCCCGAAAATAATGTATTCTTTATTAATGGGTTCAATATACGGGTTTGGCCATCAAACAATTTCTAACCAAACATTTCTCTCGAACGTCCTTTGCACCCTTCGTGTTGTACAGGGTGAGTCCGTAAAATGCTCTCCCGTTGGAATAACCCTTTTTAAATTCCGTACAATCTAGCGGATCCAACTAATTTTTACTGAAAATTGTTTTTTTTTTATTTTTAGAGTGTTGCACTCCTGCAACTACGTTCTTGCTCAAATCAATTTGAAGCCAATTTGAGCCAATTAATTTGAAACTTGGTTAAAATTTGAGATGGCACTGGCCCTTAGGCATATTTTTAAATCATGCCTGGACATTCTCTATACTCTAATGGTTTCTAGTGGCTGACCACTTGTCACATTATATTGCACGTTTTGGCAAAGCCTAACCTAACTCAAAATGTGGCAAGTTGTCTTCCATAAGAAAAGCATTGCCTACAGAATACAAATTGTCACGATTTCAAAAATTTGCGGCCCATCCGCATAATACTTCATTTTTTAAGGGAAAATGTGCCAACAAAAATATATAAAGTCAGGCTAATTTCGAATTTCTCAGGTTATTTCTTCAGATTCATTTCTGTCAAGTTAGGTTAGGTTTTCCTAAACGGGCTCAAAGACATGCAACACGTAGTTCTTCTTTATTTTAGTTTAAGCGCGCGCTAACTTGATTAGGATGAACATTTAAAGATTAGTCTGGAAAATTAGCTTTGCTTTTCTAGATTTTTGTTGACGCAAAAATTACAAACCATTTTTCAGTTGTTCATAAAATAATCATAATTTCTGCTGTAACTACTAAAAATATTTTTTCGGTTCTAAAAATCATTCAAAAAATTCAATACAGCATTATTGTGATCTGGTTTGACTGTGCAGATTTTCATTCGGATTACTTCCAAAAAGAGGTTCTTACGAAATTTCCAACTCACCCTGTACAATTTTATTGGTGGGCTAACGAGACAACATAACAGGCAGCTAATGACAATGCTGCTGGGCAAACAATAGGCTCCTATCCAATGGAAAACCCAAACGTCGTTTCCGCATTTGACTCTGGACGGACACACACAAACGGCATTGGACCTGTCATAATCCTAATTAGAATAGAATTAGCTGGAACGGACAGAAGTGCGGAGTAAATCCATTTGACATGAATCATGATAATGAAAGCTGATTAAGGGTTTTAGTCAGGTTTTAGTATTAATATTAGAAGAAACGTCAAGTCAATTGTCAGCGTAAGCGTCAGCGATAGTCTTCCACAATCCACAGTTCATTTTCTTTAAGACCGTAATATTCAATTTCCTATGTACAGTATTCTATCAAAGTTCTACGAAAACAAGTACATCCCATGTCTATTCGTCTGCGTTTGCAAATTTTATGGAAGATTTCCGCTGGCAGATAAATATGAAGATTATGTTTTGTAGTGTTAGTGCAATGGCTTGCAAATTACAAAGTATGGTATGATCACTTTTTTTCCTGGAACCCTGAGTCATTCTCCGGTCAATACTCTGTGTGTCCTCAGAGTAATTGATCAATAAATTCCTGTGCACCCATTATATCCGTCTGGATGTATTTCCTTGTATCGTTAATATTGAGATTTGAGACAAAGCTAACATTAAAATTGAGGCTTGAGGTTTATTAGGGTCAGAGGTTACTCGCTAATCACTTCATTCCCACCCTTTCACGCTTACTCAGCCTCTTTGTGATAGTGATACGCGTCTGATTTTGATTTTGAGATGAAGTAATGTGACTCTTGGATCTTCAGATTTCAATTTACGATTTTAGTTTGCCGTAAAGGATGAACCACAAAATATTGTGATGAAACGAAATCATACGACGTCGACGTGAATCGCTTTTCTTTTAATGTACGCAATCTGTACAGATTCGTTGTTTTGTATGCCAAATGCTAACTGCGCATTGTCTCGATCTTAATAGTTTGTAACGTTCTAAAAGTGGAGAGTTTGTATACTTTTCAGTTTATTTTATCATAATTCTAATATTAGAATGGAAATGACCCAAGACCCAATTCAGTAAAGTAAGGGCATGGTTCGCTGAGGTCACAAAAGAAAGTAAATTCTGTTTAAAAATCGAAGCTTTAGTTTTGCTTTTAGTTTCTGAATATCTCATGCAAATGCTTTAGGCCACTTTGTAGCCATTTATGTGAACTTTGCAGCCTCAAAGTTTTTGGAATCTGTAGGGTTTCATTTCAATGCAAAGCTTTTTGATATATGGCATCATATAACTGCTGCCCGTTATGCTGAAGGAGTGTGTTTGTATACGTAAGGTCGTTGGCTTTAATTATTCATAAATCTTAAGAAAACGCTCGAAATTTGAGATTCACTTGAAATTGGTGATTACATGTAACATTTGACGCGAAGTCAGAGAATTTCAATTATCGAAACCCGAGGAGCTTCACTAATTCTGCAAATCCTCTGAAAAACTTAAAAACGGTGACTTTTCTGTCGAGTTTTGATTAAATAATGAGCGAGTCGTTGGCATTATGCATTAAACTTTTGTATGCAGAGGAAACTTGAAGAGAAAAGGTTGAACTTAGTATTCTCTTTACTAAATTTTATATATTCCACTGAATTTACAGCAGCCGTTTGTATATATTTATCGTACTTCATTATATATGGTGATTGAACTTGGGGTAAATTGATAGCTTGCATTTGCACCAAAAATGAAAGGTTCCAGCCGAAAAGCGCGACACTCGGATAATCTAACCTGACATAATTCGTGTCGCGCTTTTTGGTGTCACGGTTTTTGGTTGTCGCATTTTTGGCTGTCGCTCTTTTTGGTGTCGCGTTTTTTGGTGCCGCTCTTATAGCCTGATACGAAATTAAATACGTCCTCTTTGTAATGATGCACTCAAAACTCAAATCATGGATTTCAAACACTGTGCATGGAGTTTAAAATAGTACCTACAAAATCTCTTCATTACTTAGAAGAGCACAGGGTAAAGCGAAAAAGTTCTGAAAACTCCTTGAAACTAAAATGCCTATTTTTGTAGAAATCGTGACGTTGACCTTTTTCGACTTTCGAGACCTTGCTTTCCTTCCAATGCGTCACAATCCCTGTAATCGTGCATCGTGCTTACATGTTCATAAATTCTGGCTGATTTTACAAATATTTATGAATAAGCAAAATGGAAATTGCAACTAATCCTGTTCTCACGGGACGTTGACGGGAAAAGCTTAGCCGTGTGTTTTCTTGTATTTATTTTACATAATACTTATTCGCTCTTTGTGTAATTTGAACGTGATCGGTTCTGGGGTTACAGATACCGTATACCGCACATACAGATTAAGACAATGGGATTTTTGGCTTAAGGAAAAGATGCTAAGATCGGAGATGACTCATGGCAGGATCTCTTTCATTTTACACCCCCGCCCCGGTTCAATGACAAAGGTTGTATTTTAGTTGGATTAAAAACCCTAGTTTTAGGCTTCTACTACGATGTACCTTAATGTTGCGAGAAGCTAAAGCCTCAACACCGGCATTGTCCAAGTAAGGGGACATCAGCGGCAGATTGAACACATCGCATGCTACAGCACATTCGTATTGTAAGCAACTCAACGCGAATGAATGCATTGCACTGGCTCTACCAGGATCAGAGTCCGAAAAGGAGCAATGCACGAAAAGTGCTCCAAAACTTTAAAAATATTGCAAAATCGATTTTAATTGAAACTATGTAAACCTAAAATGACCAAAACACACAATCTTGATATATTTTAGCCTGGTTAGGTTAGTTAGTTAAAACGCCCTAGTCAACCATCTTATTTCACAAATTTTGAAAATTGACGTTTTCTTCTTAACTTAACTTAACCTAACCTAACCTCTGCTAAATTTGTTGTTCCGTAGTGTAATACTTCAAATAGGCTCGCAAAGTTGAATAACAAGACTGACTGTCTTGCTTTAAGTTCAGTAACTATTTTCAGGCTCAGGGTTTGGCTAGGGCTCCGAAAAATAAATAAATCAATGAATCTTGCATGAAATAGATGAAACTGTAGTACTGCAACCAAGAATGAAATGACAGTTATAGAAAA
Organism: Ceratophysella scotica; assembly: GCA_034694025.1. Classification (NCBI taxonomy): domain Eukaryota; kingdom Metazoa; phylum Arthropoda; class Collembola; order Poduromorpha; family Hypogastruridae; genus Ceratophysella; species Ceratophysella scotica. The sequence continues at coordinate 4,192 of JAQFXZ010000644.1, read as the reverse complement.
ATAATATATACATACAATTGTACGTATTGAAATTGAAATTGAATTCTACGTTAGATGAGCATTTCAGGTTATTTTGCGAGATGGCTTGAAAATGTCCTTCAAAGTTAGCCTAACCTATAATTCTAATTTTAATGAGAAATCACTCTGAAGACAATCTTTAAGGAAAATGCTTAATACTTAAAGCCTAATCTTTAATCCAAACCCTTGTGCATCCATCCCAACGTGCATAAAATGCTACCACCAAGCTTCCAAAGAGCATACCTAGTACATGTACAGACGTATCGTCGTCAAATCTGTATGAATCGTCCCCTTAAAACAACTTCATCTAATCCACACATCATCCTTCAACGTGTTGCATTAATTCCACATTAATACGATAAGCCCTAAGATTCAACACTTCAGTTCGATCTGAAATCGTCAGGAAGAAGCACCCCAAGAAATCTCCATTCATTAGTACACGTACAGAATGAACCGTTTAACTATCCTTGCACTTGGTGTGCTGGTTATCTGGTTCAACGTCGGTCCAGCATCCGCTTTTCTCAGCGTCCGCACACGATGTCCGCCATTCAGTGAAGATGTAAATACTTTAACATAATCTTGCTTTCCATATTCTATTCCGGCATACATGTGGTTTGTGGTCAATGCGGTATTTCCAGAATATACTGGAATTAGGATTGGCCGCATGCAATTTTGTAATAGCATTTTCTAATTTGAAGCAAAATAGAGTTTACAAAAAATATATCAATTTTCATTTCTTTCGAGTTATCTTTATGAAGGCGCATTTCAATGAAACGAGCAGGTAAACGATTTGCAATCAATTTATCAAAATTATGAGGCACAAAATTGCAAAACCATTAAAATATGTTATATTTAAATAAAAAATATGTGAATTTAATGCTCGATATCATAGATAAACTTACAGGATTTTACGTGACTTCAGGATAAGGTCAAAATTCAAAATAACAGAAACGGCTTAAAGTGTAGAGTGTAGAGTAGAGTGTAGATCGCAGGCAAAGTGGAGCTCGCACGTGATATAAGAAAAGAGGAAAAGCTAGAAGTGTAGATCGCATACAAAGTACACTTTTTGATCTGCAACAAGGTTAAAAGTATACCAAGCCTCATACCATGTTGCCTCCAGCGTCGCCTCCGCATTTTCTTTTGACTTTCCTATGGCTTTTGGGACGCCGCGCCGCAGATTTTAATTTTTTCGATTTATTTTAACCTTAAACCTAACCTAACATAGCATAATCTAGAATAGCTTGAATTGAATCACGATCCATGGGAGGCAACAATGAAAATGGTATTTGAGGGCGACAATGGTCAGATAGGCGACAAAAGGCTCCAACGCTGGAGGCTTAAAGCATGGATGTGGCTTCTTTTACCACCTCAACCGAAAAAAGCGACTAGATTGTCCAACTTCCAACTTTTGCAATTCCAACTTATGACGCTACACTTGCATAATCTTATATTATAAACTAAACTCTAATAAGCCCTATGATCCTTTGTGCAGCCTGAACCTGGCCTCCAATGCACGTCGAAAATTGGGATGGAAGTGAATTGCACCGAGTCGCAAGAAGTGGGAAGTGAGGCCAAGTGCAAGACTCACTACCTCTCTCGACACGGTGACATTTCCCGATGCAGCCTCAATGGAAACTGGACGCTTCCCAACTTGGACTGCCAAATTGGTAGGAAAAGGCATAAAATTGTTATTGATGTAGTTCAGGTGTGTAGATGCAAAGTTGTGATTCCCTCATTAGCGTGCCACGCGAAGTAGTTTTCCTTTAACTCCAGCATAATGATTAGGCCCAGTCCCCTACTATTATTCTCTACTTGAGTAAACGTGAGTCTCCGTGCATATTTGATTGGTTCAGGTTCAGTGAAAGTTTTTTCTTCCTGAGTCAACAAAGTTTGTATCCAATTATGTAGGTAGAGTCAGCTACGGTAGGGCTTCGGTTTGGCCAGCAGAATAACAAACCTTGAGTGCAGTTGAATGTTTTTCATTGTTTTGCGTTTATCCGCTCGAATTGTACTTGGAAATCCGGCATATGCCCATTCCAGAGCTTTCACGCTTCTCGAGTGTGCCTTTCTCTGTGAAAATAATCGGTTTTAGAATTTTGAAGGACAGACAAGAGTTCATGGTTGGACAACATGCGGGGTCAAACTGAGTAGTATGGAAATGAATAACCTGAGATTGAGAAGCCAAGCCAGGCTCAGACATGACATGACCATTCTTGTTGAATTCATTGCTAATTAAACTTTCAAACATTTATTGCAACAAGCGGCTTGCCTCGCGGCATACAGTATACAAGGTGAACACACGATAATTGTACATGGTTTTGAAAAATACTACAGTATAGACCGGAAACCCCAACGGCAATACGCTTTATTTAAAATGTAGCCGATTATTAGAGGTTCTGAATTTTTTCAGATTTTTGAAGCTGATTAGGGATCATTTTAGAAATTTGGAACAAAATATTGCAAACAATTGATGGAGAGATAAGTTTCCCTGGCAAAGGCAAAAGCAATATTTTGCGAAACGAATCAAAGATTTCGACAGGTGGCTTGTACAAGTTTCACAAATTGTCGCAGTTGTCTTAATAATTCCTGCGTACCCAGATAGTGTAAATTCTTGTCATTTCATTTTTTAAAAAATCAATGGTCTGAAAAAATCTTAAGCTCGTTTATATATTTACAAAAAATTGTTCATTTCATTTGTTCCGACTATATCGTTTTGTAAGGGCGGACAATTCTGCCGTCCACCTTGTATAATACTGAATCCGAGCATTTCCAGGAATATTGACAAAGTTGTGTTGTACACAGTCTGTGCCGATGCGTAAAATGTATGTATGTACGTAAGTTAATGTATTTGCGCCCAAGGTTTCAATTCTAGTCATGCAAATATTTGCCAAATACCTGAGATATTTCATTTAAATTGTGTTTCTCAGTTCTTTCTGGCCGGTAATGCCGTTGGAGGTTGGAGCAGTGTAGTGTGGTGTAATGGTTCAATTCATTCTCGCAGGTTTCTGGCAATACCAATGCAATGACAGCTCCGCTTAGTACGACTTCATGTACGGTACACTATTAGCTTCAGGTTAAATGCTGTTCCTCTCTCCTCAATAGTAGCAGTAGCATAGCATAGGTTAGAATCTGCTCGACCTTCACCCCAAATAATTCGCTTCAAGTCCTAAGCAAGTGCATAATTTATGCTGCGTTTTTGTTTAAATCAAAATCATGTGCTTTATAAAATAGTATGAGTGCCATTTCATGAGTACCTATCGTTGCAGTTTGAAATTATGAAATCTCGAAATGCAAATATTGACTTTTATATTTCATTTTCAGCGCATCTGATTATTTTTCAATGTGGGAAGTCTTACTGAAGTTTTTCGAAGTCATTATACTCGAAGAATCCTTTTTTAAATAATCTATCTGCCGTTGCGGTTTCAAAGCAAGGAAGATTTCTAACTATAGAGCAAAAGTCATCAGAAACAAAAAAATCGATTTTCAAAATCTAGACACAAAACATTATTTAAATCTTCAATAGAATCCAATTTCATGAGTCATATGTCATCTATTCTGTCATCATTCCTTCCGCTGGGGTAGAATATTGTATTTGGTTCATTCATGCCTTGTCATTGAAAAATGCACGGAATAGCTGAAGCTGCAGCATAATCCATAGAAGTCGCCACTCTCTGTCTTTAAAAACTTGCAAAATTGAAAACTGATGAAAATGACGTAAGAAAGCCGTATCAAGACTGTTCTTCCTAATGTATTTTCAGATTGCGGCCGATTGAGTAACTCAAAGGATGTTCATCGACCTTTTCATGCTGTTATCCTTCAGGCAGTTAAGTTCAATCAAACTGTGAAGATCTGCAGTGGATCGCTAATTAGCGAGGCACTAATTCTGACCACGAGGCATTGTCTGGTTGGAGTGAAGGGGAATGTTCTGGAGCCCTTGGAATTATTCCTCCAATTGGGAAGGAATGATGGAAAGGTCAAACCGGCTCTTCTGCCTGTAAGTGCATTTCGTGGAAATTTAATCGAAGCCCATAAAAACCGCAACACTAAAAACCGCAACATTAAAAACCGCAACATAAAAACCGCAACATTAAAAACCCCAACATAAAAACCGCATCATAAAAACCGCATCATAAAAACCGCAACATTAAAAACCGCAACATAAAAACCGCAACAC
>JAQFXZ010000643.1:0-17104 GCA_034694025.1 Ceratophysella scotica | reverse complement strand
CAGCTTCCGCTTCCAAAACCCCTGGAGCTATGAGAGTTCCTGCACGTTGGTAGCTCTGCAAATTTATTGCAAATTCCACCCAATTGTCGTCCGCCCAATTGTCGCTCCGCCCAACTGTCGTCCGCCCAATTGTCGCTCCGCCCAACTGTCGCCCCGCCCAATTGTCGTCCGCCCAATTGTCGCTCCGCCCAACTGTCGCCCCGCCCAATTGTCGTCCGCCCAATTGTCGCCCGCCCAATTGTCGCCGCCCAATTGTCGCATAATCCTTTCACATATAGTTTTCGCACGACTTCGTCTTTTGCTCACTGGAATAAAGGAAGTGCCTAACTGGGCTATTCCGTGTGCTAATGACCTCCAAAGTTGTTGCGTTTTGATAAATTCGAATTTTTGCACTAATGCATTTGAGCTACCTGAACTTGAAACTTGCACCAGAAACTGATTTTGACTAATTTTCCGTATTCATAGGTAGGGTCAAACTTTTACCAGCGTTTACCATTCAGATTCTGCATTCACTTAAAGGTCTCTTCTACTAGAAAGCTGGATTGGATATCTAATTTGCAGGCGGCGGGTAAACCGCGTTTTCTTCGTCGGAAAATTCGGTACCGAAATAAGGAAAAGCGGTCTCGGGCAAATAATCCTGTATTATGGGCAAATGATGTTATTTCGATGAAAATAAAATATGATTGCTCACAGCATACAATAAATGCCGGTCAAAGAGAATATCGCAGGGACAATTTGTTTAATTAAAATATCCATGAATGGGATATTTTTCAATGAAGCTCCCAAATAGAAATGAATCAAGGGACTATTGCAAAATCAAGGATAGGGGAAATAATTCGTATTAGGCAGCATATGGCATGTGGCCTGTAAAATCCAGTGTTCCCAGCAAACCAGTAACAGTAACAAGTTGATAAAAATGAGACGTGACTAGGGTTCCGATTTTGGACTTTAAGAACAAGTAACACCTTCGCAGTTACACCTTACAACACTACATTTTGAGCTAATGTAATTCAAAATAATTTAATTTCAAGGAACATTCACTGGTGATAATTAGCTTTGAATGACTAATTGTGATTCGATGAAAATGAAAGACTTTTTAACCTAACACGACTTGTCCCATTTGAGTACGTGTCAGTTCTAAGTTCTCAGGCTCTCAACAATATTATATTTATCCGGGACAAGATTTATTTTAGTGTAATTAAATATAATAGATGATACATACTGGCTACTTTTGAAAAGTACTTGGGCCTATTTGCGAGGGAAAGGACGGATTTAGTAGACTTATTCCGATTCGGGACAGAATTTTAGCAATGGAATTTTTGGTTTGAATAAAGTGTTATTTGATAGTATAGAACAGGTAGGTACTATTGGATTTTCATAATCACAATTAGGCATTGTTTATGCTACGAAGGATTCCTAGGCGCAGTTTGACACATGCCCAGTCTGATTTTTGGTTATAATATTGTCAGTTGATGGGATTGTCTTTTAGTACCTGATGATGCGCATATTGGGATGATTGCAGCAAATGTGCTCATTAATTGTGTTCTGACTTGAGCTCAGTTATGATACTATAAAATAGGAGTGGCTTTAGGTGAATCGAACCTTATTGTTCCTGTCGTCCTATCAAATTGAAAAGAGTTTTCCTGAGAGCGAGAGAAGGGAAGGCGTGTAATATTGCATGGAGTGTCTGAGATGCCCAAGTCCATATCATTACTCTCGTAGGCAGTGGCAGTGTGTGACTCGAATACTAAAAGCTATGCCTTTCCTCCCAAATGGTCCCAAGTGCTAAAAGGTGCATAATTCAGCTTCGGATTATCTGACCTGTTGCATTTCTGGAAAAACTCACTCAAAAACTTCAGATATCCCGAACTTGTTCTGCGGGACAGGGAGTCAGACCAGTCTGCCAAATGCAGAAGATGTCATGCATCTCCACTTGGACTTGGAATGCCAAATTGACTGCTGGCACACTCTAAACTGCAGTACACACAGCGTGAACAAGAAAAGTCACCAGATCGTGCAACGTATGTCCGAGATGATGCACAAATACTGTGGTTTAAATTTCCAGTACTTACTTACTTTAATGACAAAGGCCAACTCAATAATTCGTTGGAATTGGTCCCAGACTTAAATTAAATTTCCGAGGCACCTACACACAGATACGTAGAACGTAGTTGGGAATGGAGTTGGTTCAGAAGGAGAAGTGCTATCTTGCCCATCGTTAGAATAGAGCAGATGTTTTCATGTATCAGAACTTTTGGTCTGAACTGAACCCTCGTAAAACCGGAAGAAGAAAGATTCTATCAGACTGGGCTGTGAAGAAACAATACAGGTGGCGGATATGGCCTGGGTCACGTGAGCTCCAATAATGTTAGGGACCTTCTATCAAGATCAAGAGTCACTCCTGAATGACTCTTCACTCCGCTCAGTATTTTGGTTTCCCTTGCTTCATCTCCCTCTCCTATTCCGCCATTCCACTTGCACTCTTGCACAAACAACAAACAAGTGTTGCATGACCGATTCATGCAATAGCGATAGAGATAGAACAGGCTCTTCTTCAATGCGGATCAATCACACATCCCAGAACGCTTCTACACAATACTCGTCCTACCCTTTTGTTACACGCGCCCGGGTTCCTGCACAATTAGCTTAACCAGGAACACGAGAATCCCAAGTATTCCAGGAAAGCCAACCGCTTTCCCATCCCAACAGCCTTAATTGGTCGTCGGATTCCGATATCCGGTCCAATACAAAAAAAAAATTCATCGTGCTTGGAATTCGTAAACACGTTCGCGCAATACTGTAGTCTTAGGTTTGATCACACATGCACACGTGCCAATTGTGATAATTTCTTGTAATTCCTGAGCAAGCTACATGAATGCGAAACCTGAACTGCGATTCTGAGTTGGTTGACTTGGGGTTTTAATGACAGACAGATCGAGTCAAGCTATTTGTAGAGAAATGCGACCGCAAGATGAATATATGTTTGACATATGATCGGGAGAGTGGAGGCAGCTTCTACATACATATTTTCCAGGGAGCAAGCGACAGCCTCGCCTTCGCTGCTAGCTGCAACTGGGCCCACCAAGGATTCTACAACTTGATAGCCGAAGCCAAAACACGGGTAAGACGAAACGTTCCAGTGAAAGTACATCGCCTGTCGCTCGTTTAAGACATCGCGGGAGAAAATATTTGGCAGTGTCACAATAAATGGGGCATGAAATCACAATGCCAATTCGAACTGGCCAAAATTCAGGGTATTCCATGTATTTTCGCCAGTTCAGCCAGCGCTTTGACGATCTTACGTAATGAGCATATATCATTTGCTCAATTTGGGTCAGAATGGGACTAGGCTGACAAATTTTGCAAAAATAAAATTAGGCCGAGTAATTTGGCAAATGACTCCTCAGGTGAGGTTCAAAACGCGATGTCCATGTCAATTACTAGTATATTTGATCGGAAGGTCATATATATATATTCTGGTGCGTGAAGCAGAGACGCCGAGGAAGGAAGCGCAAAAACCCGGTTACTGTCCTTAATACTTCGTTTACGTTTCTACTGTTCCAAAAAGTGGGTTCGGGCCAGGACGAGAACTGGAGTATTCGGAGGAGTGAGAGGCTGTTCGGAGCAAAAGTTGGATGCGGAGATGGGCCGGGATGAAGGGTGAGCATATCTGTCCCAATCAATGGGCCCAGTAGTATCCTGATTAAGTTTCGTCTAAAGGAAGTTCGGAACAACGTACCTCTTTGTCTTTGGCGGAAAGGTCGAGGGTCTTGTGCTGAGGGTTTGAGATCAACGGCTCTTCACGGTCCGCTGGCGGAGGGGCCATAATTCCACTCGAGGAAGACCCACTACTGTGACTTCCTAATTGTTCCTTTAATGAAGTCACCTCGTTCTCCGCCAGTGTGGCTCTCTGCACAAACAAACACGACACGATTAGTCAAACAGTGGGTCCGAACCCGGAACGGGCCACTCGCAAAATCACCGGTTCAGTCCGCACCCTTCTCTCAAGCACATGCTAGGTTCTTGGACACAGGAATCCCGGGCGGAAGGACTCCTCAACTGCACAATGACTACACCCACACGTTCCGACCTGGCCCAGTCACAGGACCTTTCCAATTATCCAATCGGGAAATCCAGTGAACTGGCACAGTACTGGGATACGGACTGGCTGCGTGCTTTCCAGCTCCGCTCACAAGCTGTTCTCAGAACCCGGGTACTGGTCCTGCATTGCTGACCGAGTGGTGAGAGACGGGCCTGGGGAGCGACCTGTCACTCAGCTCCCCATCACAAGGGCCGCGTACTGTCCAGTGGTCCACTCAGTGCGTGCCACGGTCGGAGGCCTGTGTCCGGGCCTCCGGCTGGGACGACATTCGTTTCGGCGGGACTGGCGACGTGCGCGTGACGGAGGGTCCAATGCAAGACTGGTGGTGGCTCGGAGCTGAGGACACGGACATGGTTCCTCCGCAAGAGCAAGTTGAGCACTGAGGCCGAGGAGGGATGGAGCTCCAAGTGGCAGCCGCCTCAGCGGACCCCTTCTCACTCCTCGGCCGAACGGAGTGAGACTGGGCAGGGAAGAGACGGAGCTCCGCCCCGGCTCCGCCGCACCGACCCTCCCCTCCGCTCCGCCCTCGTCTCACTCCTGCTCCTCATCGAATGGGAAGGAAGGCAGGGAAAGCGACCTTCAAAGAGCAACCTCCGACCTTCCCGCTTTCCTCGCGACTGACCCGAACCAATCTCCCACGGCTCACCCACATACCAACTTTCCTTCCGCCAGCTTCCTCTCAAGTGCTCCGTGCCAGGAGTCAGGACTTGCCATCTGGACCAAATGACCTCATCCCGCCGTCCAACAATAGACACCTTTGACAAACCTGGATTCTTGAGGACTGTTGGGTGAGGAAGGTGAGCGGAGCACGCTTTGCCACGTGTGGGCTACGCGTGTAGCCAGTGCACAGAGTCCAAGTGCTTTAAGACAAAAACCTCCTGATTATGATTCAGAAAAAACACGTTCCGGGGCCTCGGTCCGCTAACTCGTTTTCAGAGGAATTCTCTGACTAATAGGCATCAAGTATGCATTAAATAACAACTCCGATCAGTCCAAATTCCCGAAATACGCAACATTCAATGTTCCCATGATTACTTTGCTCGCGTGTTTGGTGGATATATTATTGAAAACATATCGAATGGAGAAGGAGCTTTTAATTCATTCATTTTCCCATCGTAGTCCACTTCGAAGGTCAACTTGTGAGCGACAGAAAGAAGAATTGCTCCAAGCTTGGATGCACACGTCAAGAACCAGCCCAAACTTTCAATTAAGCTGCTCAACATGAGAATCATTCATGGAACCATTGGAAATTCGTCTAAGCTGGGGTTCCCATAATTTCACATGTATTAGTGACTAACGGACTCACATCCTTCTGTGTCCGTCCACTCAAGAGAAATAATTTCATGTAATCCTTCCCAAATTCCCAATCCCGTCTCCTGTCCTACTCGTGCACTCGAAATTACGATCAAACTTATCCCGAAGAGTTAGCTACTAGTTGATCAGTTTTTTTGGGCGGAAAATTAATACCAGTGCGCATTCAACCTTTAGATGTTAAAATGTTAAATACAGAGCGTCTCAATTAAAATTTTCATTTTTCAAATTTTGTGGTAGAACAAAAACATTAAAGTTACGTGGTAAATTCTTTTCTTCAAAAAAAGTTCCATTATTCTATACTTAGTGAAAAACTTGTAATGTCATCAATCTGCCGCTTCTTACACGTTTTTTGATTTAGCCACGTGGTTTACCTATTTTTCTTCGAAATTCGAAAAATTCGCATTCTAATAGGGACACTTTGAATATAAATTATATAAATTACCTACATTTACTTATAAACATATAAAGTACATGCTCCTCTGAATTATATGAAAATGCATATTCATCCTTCTAAAATGTAAATGTTGCACTTCACCAACTCTCTCTGGGCAGCATTCCTCCAATGTTTACAATATGACAGGAATGAAAAGTCTCTGCCATGCAGCAGTAGCATCTAGCAGGGAATGCTTCCAATTCCGTGGAATATGAAAATGGAAGCAGTGGACTTGTTGTCTCATCAATTATTTCTGAACCTAGTCCTTCCTGTGCTCCAAGCTACCGGATTCAGAAACAGACATTTTCCCCAAAGTCAGGCCAGAAAAGAGAAGACGAGAACCAAGTATAATCCCGTTCCCGTCTTCTTAACGCCAATTGGGATATTCAGCTGATGCACACCTACTGACATTTGGGAAGATGCTAAGTGCACCTTAGTTACTGGGAATATTCTCACCTGCTGACGCTGCGTAGAATACTTATTAATGCTCAAATTAAAATGGACTGCTTAAACCCGATTATGCACTTCCAAGTGCCGTCGACCCAAATTCAATGGGACAGAATGGGTCACGGGTAAGAATCATCCAGCTCGTCCTCCCATTGTTGCAAGTGACATCAGTATGTCACTTGCGATCTATTCTTTGTAAAGAGCACATTTGAACTACATTTCACTTTCTCTTCTCACTTTGTATAGTTCCAGTTCGGCATGTGCTAATTATGTGTTCGCTGAAGATCAACGTTGACCAGTGACCAGCCGAGATCAGCATCGAGATCAAATGTGTATATTTGTCAGAATTTGCAAAATTTCCCACAAATTAAAAAATTAGGCCAAATCCACAGAACACTGAAATTCACTAAAACTTTGGCATACAATAGTGGTATTTAAATACCTATTTACTAATGAATTAAGGACAGTGTAGGGCGTCCTTTTAGTAATTTTCTGAAGCTGAAATAAAAGGTAACAGTTAAAATGAAACAATGACATCTCTGATTGGGATATATCCCATGTCTTCCCAATCAGAGATGTCAATCAGAGATGTCAGATATTCAAAAATTGAAAATATCGATTATTTGTGGTCTACAAAACGAGAAATAAATGACATACACGTTTAGCAGTATTCGCACTACGAAAATAGATCGAACCACAACACTTCCGTCCATCTTTCTCTTGATGACGTCCAACCAAGTACCAGAGTCTTGGCTTGGCTCAAGTTTTAATTCCACGAAATCCGGAAAGAATCTCATATGCCTCCAAGAGTAACCGAGAATGTCAGAGTCAGAAGCCCTTTTCATTTTCAATACAATTTCCGACATCACCAACCGCAAGCATCACAATCTCCTTTGGGGAGTTTAGTTGAGTGCACGATTAAAAATATACCAGTGCATGACACTTCGCCGAGTTGAGTACGAGTAAAATCCCATTTGTGTATGAACTCTCTCATTAAAAATTGTTTTCTATTTACATGAAATGTGTAGTGCAATAATCTGACTCAGCGTCTGTAAAATAAATATCACATCGGCGTAAATTTTAACGTCTTCAGCTTCTCGAGTTAGGTAGCCAAGAGACGTGTAAAGACTACCAAATCCCTGGCACCCGAACACATTAACACGTGCATAAACCAAAAACACATGAGGCGGCTGTGATAATTAAATGTCCACAGGTGGAATTTTAGTATGCAGTGCGTGGCAGGACCGAGAAATTAAATCCAAAATCGGCTCAAAGTGGTTCGTAGAAATAGGAAAAGTGTGGAAATGACCTGAAACCTCAGCTACATAATAATAAGCATAATTCCATTGTAAGTGAGCATTCCGATTGTTGGATTTACTGGTTGGAGCTGAGTGCTTCGCGAGGAGGAGAGGATTTTGAGAGCGGAAGGCTGGTGAGGAGAGGACCCTGTGATGTGCCAATATCGGTCCTGGATTCGGATCGGAGGCTGTGGCGGAGATGGGTTAGGAAAGGCTAAAAGAGGAAAGCCTATGGGATTGGGTGGGAGCGAGAAAGTGAAAAAGCGGAGAGGTGTGATTGGAAAGCAAGGCCTCGCATGCCCAATCAATTTCGGTCAACTTTCCAATCGAAAGGTTCAATCAGGAGTTTGGGTGAAACCCCTTTGAGGCTGGGAACGGAATCGACGAATCTCTCTGGCTCCTCCAAAAATCGATCGACTATATCTTGCATGATCGACTTGCCCAACATGCGCTCAAGACGTTGAGCCGAGACTTTCTTCAGCGCAGACTATACCATTTCACTCGCCTCTTCTCCATCGATTTTATCCCGACTGTCTTGGCCTGAAAAGAAGGGAAGGATACGGACGGGGTCTCATCCCCATCTGATCGCACCACAGCTCCACTCAGGATATTCCTACTTGACTCAATCTCCGCCTGAATCTCGCACCACGTGAGAATGGGCATATGGAGATGACGGACTGGGACAGGCCATGCAAGGAGCTCCCATCTCGCCCAACAACAACCACGCAAGAAAGTCAACCCTCGAGCTGAATGAGAGATTCCAATGCGGATAAACTGATGCAGCGTTTCCGGTCCCGTATCACACAATACGAAACACATTCATATTCATGTCCTCTTCAACCAGACTCCTATTCTCCTTCTAATCAATATTGGGCGTCTCTGCCTCCTCGCTCCTCCGGATTATCTCTCCACAGTCTCACCACCGTCCCGCACCAGAGCACGGACCAGCTCCTTCAACGTCCCATCCTAGCTTCCCACAGTAACACCCCATCTCCCCGGCTCACGAACTCACGGCTTCAGGAATCCTCAATCACGGCAGATGCTCCGACCCATTGGGACCAGATTTGTCCTGTCTTCTTCCAGAATGTCAATTGAAAGACGACGAGCACGGGCCCAGGCCGTGGATCTTCCCATGCTCAGGACAAGAAATGAGAACATGTCTGTCTGAGCACCTCTCGGCAGGAGCAGACGATCCCGCTTCACACTTGCTACAGCCCAAACTAACCCAACCTAGCATCTGATCAGTTATTGACTGGAAAGATGGGGTCGAAGACAGGAAGGTAAATGACGGCGTGTATTTGGGAGAAGGAATCATGAGCTGAACCATTCCGACCCAGTCATTAAGGGAAAGGCGTAAAAGAACTCCTTCGAACTTTGCTCGTCCTCGTAAAAGGTGCAATTACGAGGCTTTGAATCTTTGAAAATCGGTCCTTCGCCAATTACCTTCCCCCACAGAAGTGGAGTGGCGATTAAATACTTCCGTCCCCTTCCTCATTTTTTACACTACTTTTCTTTGTAAGAAATGTATTGATGTTGAGGGCTGAGGCTCCAACTCGGAAACTTATACGTTTGCATACGTACATAGATTCAAGTTGATGTTCCAGCCCGAGTCCTCAAGTCCTCAACCGGACTCCGCTGAATACAACCATCCGTTTTTTGCTGCTTTATTGCAAATGCCCAGGAATTAGGGCTTTCATGTTTACCTTGGAGAGCCGCTCGGTACACTCAGGTCCATCCCTCCCCTTATTGTCTACAGGTGTAATGTAACTCCGCTCAAGGGGTAGCCCATAATACCTCTGATCCAAACTCTTACTTTTCCAATACCCAATACCCATCATACTCCTGTCAATTTGGGATTTAACTCTTCGGAAGAGACTCAATACGAGCACAAGTGGATTCAAAACCCAACTACTTACACACCTGTCCCGAGTGGGACGAGCTAAAGCATACACGCTTCCGGTAAATATGATTCATTCACACATGTTACTTTCGTACCGTCCCTAAGATGTCCAAGAAGCAGCACCAGCATATGCCTGGATCTTCCAAGGATCTCGTTTCCAGGAATGGGCTCATGTTTATAGTTCAGCTCCATAGCTCTCATTTTCACTTCAGTGTCAGTTCTGCTCGTACGTATGACACCGAACTTATGAATCCTTATCAGATTTGGCAAAAATTTATTGCTGGTTACACCCGAATAAACTTCTTTAATACGCCATTACTATTACTCACAACCATAGCGCTGATACTGATATTAATGGAAATGCTAATAGTCGATAATTATAGTGTGTTGCTGACGTAAGCCCAAGTGTTAAATCTCGTTTGATCTTGAGCTGAAATCATTGGTGGTCTCATCTCTCGTCCACCAGATTGTCCACGGAGGATCAGCATTTGACTTCCTTCTTCGACGCTATTGGCAGCTTCATGTTTGACAAGTGAGTTCCAACTTGTCACATGGGGTTTAATAGGCTCAATAAAACGGTAAGTTTTGGCAGAGAAGATTGTGGATCCATGTGCTGCCGTGTTGGAGGCAGGGGTGGTTTCCCGATGGGACGAAGAAGGGTAGACAGAAGGTATTAGGGGATGAGACGTCCCAAGCGGTTCAGACCCAGTTCGGCAGGGAAGACGGGAAGCGTTGGTGTTGGGCTGAGGAAATCAATCTGGAGGAGGTTCTGATGGGAATCAACGTGACAGAGAGATTATGTTCTGTCTGTGTGTCGGCGAGGTGCTGGATTACAAATAATTACAAAGCAGGTAGCCGGAGAGGACTTGAGTGGGAATATTTGTGCGGCTGGGAAGAAGATTCGATTGTGCGGACTGTGCAAGTAGCGTCTCTGGATTAGAGACAGCTCATCTCCCCGCACCCTCATTATTATTGAGCTCCGTTGAGCAAATTTAATTTCAATTAGCAACGCTAACACTCCATAATGTCTTCATCCATTCAGCCAACACAACAACACCACTCACTCCAGCCCATGCCTTAATGATCTGGCCCGTCCTGCCTTATTTTATTACGCTCAACACGACTGACCAGAGCACAAAGAACATTGATTGTTCCTTCTTTAGAGCTTCCTTCCCTGCCCCTTCCATTCCCAGCTCCTGCCGTCTCAGCCTCCGCTTCCCATCAAGTTCCATTCCATAGATTACAAGTCAATTCAAACGAGTCGGGCCCAGTCAGCCTCTTTCCCTTCAAATAGGCACAAAGCTCTATTGGTCATCTTACAAATACAAGATTAGAGCAACCATTCCGTGAAATGGAACCTGTGCACAATCCTAATTGAGCTCAATTACTCGGATGCTGTTTCACCTTCTACGCTTAACACTTACTATTGGTACGATACAGCATCGGAGCAATTGGGTGCCAATCAATATGAATTCGCTATGAGTACGTATCAGTCCATTGGAACAAAACATAATCCCCAGTACGGATCGGAGTCGCAGACGGATCGGAGCCGAGGGCTGAGAAATTTCCGATATGAAATTTGGTCAGCAGCTAATCATCGTGTACAGCTATGATGGGCTTATTATATTTGTTCATGCTGAAGGATTAGTATTTCTGAATCGAATAAAGCACCTTAACCATAGTTTCTTTTTGCACGTGACGTACAGTGACAGTGACGTGTCAGCGCAGATTGCGAAAAGCAAGAGGTAGTCATGATGGCATAATTTTAATTCGGGCAGTTAGAAGGCATGTGTTCTATGTAATCCGCAATGGTCAGTCTCAGATGTAAGGGGAACCTGGGTAAACACGCAGATTGTCCGTCATCTGCATATTATCAAGGATGGCAAGTTGAATCTTGATATTGGAGAAGACCGGATATCCGCCCAGTAATTCTTCGCGGAGAACCAAGCAATTCTTTGCATATCGGCCCAATATTTAATACTTCACGCTCTTGCACATTTGCACACCAAGTCGAGCGCAACGCCTTCTGCGCATCAGACTCCATCCATTTAATTCCTTATTAATCTGACTATCCATCTGACTCTGCATTTCTAAGTTAAAATCAACACATCAGGATGCTTGGGACGTTCCAGTCTGTCTTCCTAACTACTGTATTTAAATATTTTGGTCATTTGGATTGCATTCGAATGAACACAGAGGCTAACCAAGACATCCAAATTCACCCCATTCTAGCCAAGAAAACACGAAAGTAATGCTACTCCACATAACGTTCGTCTCCTCGCCAGCAATGCTTGACTGGGAAGGTTTAAAGGAGTCCCAGGTCCTCGGGTGTAGATCACATACCTGAGAAGATTCGGAAACCTACAGCGCCATTAGCTATTTTTACACAAATTCGGCTCATCTCTGCTCAGTTCCTCGCCGACATGCCCGTCGACGAATGGCCTTGACGGCGTCAGATCCGGATTTCACTTGATGGCATTCATGTGATACGCAGCATTCATTCACTGACCAGCCTATTAGGGGATATAAGAACCTACCTCTCGTGAAAGGTCGTCCAAGGCCATGGCAGAATGGTAGTGGTGCTAGTGGTGGGAGCGAGTGATTGTGGAAGTGAGTAGCGTTTGTGGGCGGGAGTGCGTGGTGGCAGAGAATTTCGGAAGCGTCCTTCCGCTGAGTCCTCACATGGCTGCTGGCTGGCTGAAAAGAGAAAAGGTTCTTTCAACTCCAAGAAGGGCCCAACATGATGATTATGATGATGATGATGATGATATGACAAAGATGACAAAATATGAAGACAAAAAATCCATTTTCCCACGAATAAAACTTTTCTTACAAACACATCTCGGAGCCACTCTGCTGACTCTCCACTTCGGCCCAGCAGCAGAAGGGTGAGAAGATAGCATTAGTGGCACAATTAAGACCAACGACTTCCACCCGCAGCTTTTCCAGCCCAGCTACACGGCCAGTCCATGCCACACTCAAACATGCCTCATTTGCAATTCAAACTCAGTCCAACGCTCGAGTTACACTACACGGAATGAGACAGTGATGCTCACTCCGAAACCTGTATCCTCGTCCTGCTCACGAATGTATCAAACCCTCCATTTCCGAACATGTATCCGCTATTCTTGGATTGCGGATTTCGATTGATGCATGCTTGTCACACAGCGCGAGTTTACAGATACCAACTGCTTACGACACACAGTAGAATGGCACAAAGCCAATCAACCGCGTCAATCGTCTCCAAAATCCAATCTCAACGGTCACCATTTAAAAAAATTAAACCGTTGCATTTCTTTAGTCAAATCTGACTGAGGTCATCAACATTCCATACTTAAAACAGACATGCGACGCTTCAGGTTTGATTAGTTGCTCCAATTTCGGCCAAAATTTATGACGATCCCAAAGTGAATCAACATGGTCGAGCAAGGGGTTATCTAAATACTGAACGAAATGCGAAGAGATAAATGTGCGGATAATTGGCATGAATTCCCGAATATGACGGGATCTGTGTGCCCTCCTCCCCTTCTCTTCAGAGGGTTTCTGGCCCGGCTCCCGGTGAGCACGACTGCACGTATGGTTGAACGACCTTCACCCTCAACAAGAACTTCAAATTATAGCAAAAAGGAGCACTTAATGACAAAATTGAATCACATCCGATAAATATTGTGCTCGCACCTGGCATTAAATAAAGTAATCTCAAGAAAAGTATGCATTGAGTAGAGCCTTAAGGAATTTGTGCACTGTTCCGTGAATTGCTACACATTCATCACCAGCGTTTTCACGAGCGGAAATCAGTCGGGCCGGGAGAATAAGTGTATACGGTAACTCAGTTATAATAAATATAGAGCTGAGGCTAATCAATCAATCAGTCGTCCTTGGAACTCATTCCAGTAAATTGTAGCGTATATTGGCTGGAACCGGGAAACGCATCCACCCCGTGAAGTATCGATCCCAAATCGGAGATTTATCAACTCAACCCCATATTCTACGCAACGCTCGGCCAGTCCGCTCAACTTCTTCATAAGAGCAGCCGTTCCCCTCCAAGGAGAAAAGGTCCCGTTCTGGGCTCCAGCAGCCTTATGGGAAATCCTTCCCATCTCCCTATCTGTCTTTCTGTCAGTCTCAACGTCTGGGATACATTCCAAATTAATAATTCGGAAAGTAGATCCCGTGCACTGGCGTAGTCCTGTTCCAGCAACCATTCGCTTCCCGTCGAACCGAGAGGAAAACGAATTTCGGGCAAATACTCGGCAGTTGTTATATGATGAATGGACCATTCGAGATGATTGACCTTGGAGAAATGGTGTTCATATAGCCAGGTCCTTAACAGACACAGAGTCTTAAGAAAGCTTTCACATAGACCTGTCCAAGAATTTAGAAACAGGGGGTAAGAATTGAGCTGGTTCTTTCCTCTCTATTCTAACACTTACACTTAGCTGTGAAAAGTAGCTTTATCAAATACTGGGTTTTGGTTGAATGAGATTCGGATAATGGAGAATCAAGCCCGAACCGCAGATGAGTGTATGCTTGAGCCTGTCTTTTTCTGAGAACCGTACGAAACTTTATTTCAACCCTTTGGAAAGAAGTATTTGAGGTCAATACTGAGGATGGAAGATGCATTTCATGGGACCTTTTTTCTACAGGGTGACAGGTTGCGTATTGTTTGGGAGAAAGAGAAGACAGGAGTCATTAGCGGAGCTAGTGCTTGTAGCAGCGACAGCGAGTGCTTGGTGCGTTGGCCGGGGAGGGAAGACGGTGAAAGGTATCTGCGTGAAGATCAGTGTCCCACGCAGTCCGATGAAGTTGGACTTATTTGTTCATGATTTGGGCTGGGAGGGAGTGTGGAAGGTGGATGGTGCTGGTTTGACTGGAATGGGCCTTGAGAGGGGTGGTGAAGTAACATCCGCTCATCCATACCTCCCGTTTGATTCGGTTATAACAGAGTAACCAGAATCAAGGTTTTTTCTCGACCAACTCGATTGTTTGTGCTCAGTGGAGTGTTACTGATTTCTTTCCGTTTCCTTAGCCTATTCCCAATTCCTGCTCCTTGAGCTGCTCGCAGTAGTGTGAGGAGGACCATATGTCGTGCAGCGAGGTGATGCTTGGCTTCATAAACTGGCCTTTCAGCCCAATCCCCAGCGCCCTGCCCCCATCTCTTTCCGAGCCAGCGATCAAGCTCCCTGTCCTGATTATCAGTTCTGGGGCGAAAGGAGACAATTACCTCTCGATCTGCCCTCCTGCTCGCCACGCACCAGCAGCTCTCGCACTCGCATTCCTCCACTCGCTCGGAATATATCAATACTCCCACCCTCCACCTCATGGCATGGGAAATGGGAGCTGAACGTGAGAAGCGAGTCCTTCCGTCCACGCCAGCCAAGAGCGGGCTGAGGGAGCAGTGCACGAGCACGCCGAGCATAATTCCATATTCACAATGGATACTTTATGCTCCTCTGCATAGGTTAAATGGTTCCGGCTAATGGACACAATCATAATTTGGGAGCCAGTTGCAGGAACGGAGGCTGAGGGGCGGCCGGAGCTGCTCTGGACCCATTCAGACCATTCCGCATATTCGGCTGGGGGTGCGGGGTGGCCAAGACGTTGATTCCGCCTGGACGGGCATGCAGATCCCGAGATGCGTCCACTTGCGGATCCCTCGATGTGGACGAGTCATGCTACTTCTCGTGCAGACGAGCTATTACCCACTTCCGTTCAAGACACTGGATGTGCATGGCTCTGAAGCACGGCTCTAATGGGCCACTGTCTTCTTCACCAGGCCCTTCCCTTCATTTGACTACTCCGGCCGTGGAACGAGGCAGGGCAGAAGAAGGGGGTTCCGGACGGCTAGTCGGCCCGTTGAGGAACCAGGCCTCCCGCAATCCCTTCGACTCCACACCAGCCTTCCAAGCATGGACTCCAGAGCCAATGACCCGCCCGGTACCGCGGTACCCGCTTGGGACCTGGGGTCCTGGGTCGCGGAGTGAACCCAGGTCGGAGAACCGGGTTTCGCTGAGCTCAGCCCTGCTCTACACGGGACTCGTGCATCACATCAGTAGTGATGCGTGAAGCGAGGAAGAACCTGAATGGGACTCGGGATGGACAGGTTTGTCTACCTGTTCAGGCCACTCTGATGATCAAGTTGAAGCTCTGAGTTCTTTCAAAACACAGACTTAGAAGCATAATGGTTCATACCTATGCAGAGTCTCGACGATCCTAGAATTTGGCTTCTAAGATTTTTTACAATTATGAATTAAACTAATCATCAAAAATCCAGGAGCCAATACGTCGATTTAAAACTGTTTTAGTTTATATGATTATTGCTTCAGAGAGAGTGAGAGCTACAAACATCATATTTGAGGTTTCCGATCCTAAACCTCGTTATAACGCGACGAGGCTGTGCCGAATTGCTGTCAATTCTCGAAGCCTAATCTTGGCGATGGCTAATCGCAGAGTGTGGGATCGAGGAGGTAGCAGGCATTCGGAACGGAAAGGGTCCCCACTGCGCCCTCGTCACGCCTGGACACTTACGGATCCCTTCTGAGCATTCTTTGTGGAAGAGGAGAGAGATGACCTTGTGGCGGGCCGGAGGTGGGCGGCGGGGCTGGGTGGGCAGGCAGGCGGGCAGCGGAGCGGGAGGCTGGAGGAGCGGCTGGAGGAGGAATGCATGGAGAGCCGTATTGTTTCTGGCAAGTGGTGCGGATTGGATCGATGGACGGTCTTGTTCCATCTGTTCCACTTTCCCAAGCTCAAGAATGGGAGGCAGGGAAGAAAAGAATTCATTCGTCATGTGAGAATGGCGTTAATTTGTTTAGTCTTTTGACTCAGACCATTTGGGTGGCATTTCCTCAGCTCATCTCCTGCTCCGCATCAACAACAGTGGCGGAGGCACTGCATTCTGGCGACCCGACCTGGCACCGGCCAGGATCCAGCGACTTGCTCCAAAATATATTTCTATCAAATGATGGCACCGCAACGCCTGATGGGGCCGAAATATACTGTGCCCAAGCGACGTCACCCAAATGACGCTGTACGTTGCTCAGACCTAACAACAACCAAACTATCGAATTCAACCTCTAAATTGTGCTTCACGGTGGAAGCAACTTTCCGACCGGATGAGAACTAAACCCGAGGCTTCGCCTTGAACAGCAAAACGACCCAAGTCATTTTGAATAACGTAACATAACCAGAATTTAAATTAGTTTCTTTTTGCCATTAGCTCATTTTTAGTATGTTTTAGCGCTTTCTGCGTGCAACTAAGTAAAATGGAAAAACCAGCCGCTTTTTTGTCGTTATTTCGGCCAAGCTGAATCTACGCAGAACACAGATCATTTTCTAAGTGTGCATAGCTTTTTTGTAAAATTGGCAGATTACCCTAAGGAAAATGAAATTAATGATGTTCCTGAATGTTTTTAAAATTGACCATCAACGTAAAAGACAGCTTGAGCGGACCTGGAGGGCCCCAGAACCTCTAGTGATCAAGCAAGTCAAGCCTGTTCAACCGGAAGCGTAAATTTTGTGCTATTCTAGTTTGGAATTGTGGATGAACTAAAGATGCGGATGGATTAGATTGAAGGTGGCGTAGAATGGCCGGTGGGTACCTGGGACCCTGT
>JAQFXZ010000642.1:0-17105 GCA_034694025.1 Ceratophysella scotica | reverse complement strand
TAGGACCCGGATCCGGACCCGTCGGGTCCGGGTCCCAGAAAACAAGACCCGAGACCCGAGACCCGGACCCGGACCCGAAATCGGGTCCGGGACCCGGACCCGTGCGGAGCACTACTCATAGGTGTATGTTGTTTGTTGGAAGGAGGTCAACAAAAAGCTATCGTTTTCGTTGAAACTGAATAAATTCAAAATGGCCAAGCCCTGGGATCAAAATTCTGTGGACTGGATACCAATCAAATACAAAAATTATAGAAAAAGGCAACGGGTCGTTTGCAACACCGCAACACACATCATTGCCTTTGAAAAAAATAATTACTTTCCTACAGCATAACCTAGCAGAGTAGCTTTATTTACGTATAATACTTCTAGCTAACTAGCCTACGAGCATCCCCAACCTCCATCATCTTTGAAGCACCACCACCGCCCAAACATGTTGCGCATCTCTGCAAAGAAGAGGGTTTCACTAAACTTCTTCGGTTGGAATCCAAGTGCAGCGGATTGGACAGAGAACCGTGCACCAGTGGGACTCTGAGCTCCTCCATCGTCAAAGAGATAACCCAACGGACATGTGCACTGAAATATTCAGTTTAAGAATTGCTTAAAAGACAGTAAGGTAGGTAATCATTTTGATCAGACATGCTGTGTTTGTATTAGTAAGTAATTTCTCATACAGCTTGAAGCTTGCTAGTTCTTACCTTTTTGCATTCAATTTTGGTCCAAACCATTCCATGTTGAACATGCCTATGACGGAGGATTGCATCTGTTGTTTCGTCGTCAGGATCAGTGTTAGTACTCTCCACCGAACTCTCAAGAGCTTCGCAAAATGATAGCCAGCCTGAACCGCAGTCATATTTAGCCTCGGAACTGGAAATTATAGAAACTTAAGGTAGATCAATGATGAGACAACCATTTCCGGATGAATAAATGAAAGTTTTTACCTGAACAATTTGGCACGACAAATGGCGCAAGTATACACACCCTCTCCCTTGTGTTTTAAATATTTTCCGGTGAATGGCTGAAAATATAATTTTAATTTGATTAATGAATTTTTAAAGAATATTTTAACTTGGTCATGATCATTGTGTTTGTGGTGGTCTAAGTAAACTCACGGGTTCTGTTCCCCAATGACGCAACATCCTTGAGTTTTCCATTAAAGCATGGAATCGCTGGTTGCTTAGTTCCCCAAGCTGCAAAGTACGCTCATCTACAATGTACATTAGAAATCTTTTACGTACGAATACATACAATACTGCCGGTTATATTTTCAAATAGAGCGACACCAAAAATGCTAATCTAACAGATATTAACCAGAATTAAAAAAAAAAAAACTGTAGAATATTTCAGCTCTTTAGTTTGGTGTCCCACTTTGTAGTATCGCCATTTTTGTATTGGGGCTTTTGCTGTTAAAATATACGATACTGCCTACCTTCTGTTGAGCTGAAGAACACACCCATTTTGCCCCGATGCCCGTCGGTCAATACACACAAACGGCTTTTATGATTTGAAGCACGCACAATATTTGGTTTAGTTAGAAACTGCTGGATTTAAGAATTTAGGAACTGTCTCATACCTGACGTATTCTCAGTACGGGATCAGACTATTTAGGATTTAAAAGAGTGCATTTCCAATTCCAATCAAACTCCAATCCAAACTTAATATCCTGTTTGTGTATTTTGCGCATATCGCCAATTGTTGCCATGCGAACTGTGAGCATTACTTTTGTTCTGTGTAGGCTGTGTAGGTATCAATTTATTGGAACTTTGTTTTTTGAAACTATGATGATCTATGATTCTATGATTCGCGTGCATTGCATTGTGCATAAAGTCGTACTTTTAGTGCAAAAATTGATTTTTTTTCTCATTGTAGACCAGTAGTGAGCTTCTTTATAAATTCAAAGGGAAATTTAGTCTGGCTTCAACAATTAATGCCAATAGTTTTGATTCTACCTCTATGCTTCATGGTATTAAAATTAAAGTTAAACTAAAACTAACTCATTAAACTTGTTCGATTGTTAACTTGTAAACTGAATTACATTTCTTTGTTTGCTCGTGTGTTTTGAAATATTCGTACATTTATAAGTATTATGTAGACAAGGGAGCGTCTTTTCAAACCAAATTATATTCAATATACTATACAGCTTATTCCAGCATCCAGCACAACATGGTGACGCTGACGGTGGTGACGGTGACGAATTGAGGATTACCAAGTTTTATATAAATCATGTTTGAATTTAATCTTTATTGTGGATTCCGTTTAAGCACTTCATTTAAATCTTCCCATAAAGCATAAACGACTAATATCACAACTTCTGACCGAAGAAAGTATAATATTAAGGGTAACATTAAATCATATCTGACATTATTTTGAGCTACTGTAGCACAAGGTAGCACGTGCGGCTGCTGGCTGCTGATAGTTTTTTGTTTCTCAATATCTTTTTGCAGTTTAATTTCAGGAACAGAAGAGATTCGAGATGCATAATTATAGCATTATTCGAATGGAACGGCTTTTACACTTTATACAAGTCACAGATCACCTCAAATCACGCGGTTTTCCGCTGTCATATTACATTTTATGAAATACTAAACTCATCTAGAACAACATCTTGTAAAAAATACATTTTATGAACTTTATGAATTTATGATTACATATATATATGAATTTTATAAGACTTTTTGGTTATATTTTTGATTTAAATTTATTATATTTTATGTTTATGAGGCTGACACAATTTTCTAGGGAATCTTTACTATGTCCGCAGCTTTTTGACCTGTGTCTGCGACATTTAATAACTCTTCTCAGAATCCTGATAGCAAAGATTGTTTAAAATATTCTGGCAAGAGATATTTTGGAGAATTATCGATTCTGGCACATTTAAAATATTCTGACAAGAGGTATTTTAGAGAATTATCGATTCTGGCACAAGCGGGTTTCACTAATACTGGGTTACGTACCGTTACGTACCATTACGTACCGTTTCGAGCATCAATTAAGATACATAAATGAAGCATATGCCTCATCTAATTACGAATTGTTCATCTGTGCATTGTGTAGGAACAGCATAAGAGCTTGTTAAAGTTGTAGGTTTTTATTTCGCTTTGTAGTCCTTGTACTTTGAAAAGTCACAATTTTGGACAAAAGGAGTTATTTTTATGGAATCTTTAAACAAGCTTTTTTGTGGGAACCAGAAGAGGCTTTCGTACAGTAAACAATTTATATCTTGAATTCTGGTTTTTCATCATTCCATGTATGTGACCATATTCAGCTCAAGTAGCGGGTTTTGGCATAAGGAAGTTCTTGAATTTAGTAGTACCTGTACGTATACCCACACTACACACGCTAATTCATTAAAGCAGTATAATTGTGTGTCTGCAGCGTTTGCAGATCAGATATACGAGACGAGATATATTGCGATGAAAAACTGGTTCTTCAAGCGAATCACTACCGAAGAGCTTATGTATAAGTGCACAAAAACACGCAAATTGAATCATGCAAAGCATCATGGATTTGACGGTCAGTCTGACATTGAACCGGAGCTGAGCTGGATACCATTCAATTATTATTGCAAATACTAAATTATCAAAGTAAATTCAACACCGTGGCGCATCATGCCTGAAACAAAACCCGAGTTCCTGGATCCTGAGCAGTATTATCAGCGTTTCATAAAGGAATCACCATACGTTCCAGGAGACAACGGAGAACCCTGTGACATCGATCAAATTCCATGGCTGAACCGGAAGCTAATTCGAGAAGGTCAGGATTTTCTAAAACGGAATTTCTTCCCTCTCTTCCTCGCCCACATGGGTGGTCTGATCTTTGGATTCTCGTTCAAGACGCTCACTTCCGTCCTACTACGTACCGGTGGTTTCGGTCTTGGAGATTCAACCATTTCCATGCTCCGTCATATTGAAACCGGAACTCACCTTGACAAATGGTATGGTACGGACATTCTGTCAAAAGATTCTGCAGGATTTAAGGATATTCAACTTGTGAGGAAACTCCATATGCATGCATTGAGAAGATCTCAAAGAACACCGTTGAATCTGGTGACGGATGTTCCAGGAAAAGAAGAAAAGCTACAAATTATTGAAGCGATTAAGAAGGATTTGGACGCTTGCTGTGACACTTCCAATGCACCGCAGCACGTGCTAACTTACCATCCTGAACTCTTCTTCAGTCAATTCGATATGGCTATGACACAATTCGGCTTCTTTAGCCTGGTATGTATGTTTCCGGATCGGCTTGGAATTCGGAACAAGAAGGGCTTGGACGGATTCGTGCATTTATGGGCAGTTTATGGACGACTACTCGGGATAGAAGACAGATTCAATCTAGCACTTTATCCCAATCCAGAAATTCACTTGAAGCTGCTCTTCAATGTGGCGATACCGGGTTTGAAGGACATGGACCTTACAATTCTAACCTTGCAGGAGACGTACATTGCGGCGGTGTCCAGGATGTTTGGATTTGGTTCGTTGAAACCGGCCCTTCTGTTTGGATTTGAGAATTTCAAAAGTGTGGTTCCAGGGTTGACCGGTGAACATTTGTATGCTCTCATGGATTGGAAGGACAAATTGAGTGTTGCTTGTCTGAAGGGGCTTATATTCGTAGTTTACTATCTGGACTTTGTGAAATATGCAGCTAATATTGCATTGTTTGCATGGGCAAAATTCATGGAGTGGTTTGTGATAAAGATGTATGGAAACGTAAGGAAAGCAGCTCAAAAGATCGCAGTTGATGCTTCAGCTAAAATTGATGGAGTTCCGGCTATGGCTGTGCACAAACGAGCATAAACCAAATACCTCAATTATATATTATTTATAAGATAAATACCTAAATATACCAATTATACCAAAATATTCAGTGTAACTTCAGTATTTCTGGTTTTGTGATTTCAATAAAATTTAATGGCCTAATGCGGCGTCGAAAATTGGTGAATGCGAATATATTATCATTTCATAACCTTTTCAAAGTGAATTTTGTATTTTTGCATATTTGAACTATATGTCCCAAAAATTCGTCCAGCCGAATACTGGTATTTTCCGCCGTTAGTCGAATATTCAGCGTTCCGAATACTATCACAGGTATTCGGCGGCCGAATATCTGCCATCAACCGAATCGAATAGTTTTTGTCATAATTTGAATTTGGATAGTTTTCCTGGCATTACAGTAGTCAAGATTTTTGCTCGTGAGTAAATGCCAATTTCTTCATTTACTATTATCCCCGCAAAAAATGACTAATTTTCATTGTTTGGTGAAAAGCTCGTGGGGTGGAGGACTTTTATACAGATCTGTATCTGTAAATAGTGCGGATAGGTTAGGCTAAGTTATGTTTGGTTCGGTTTTACTCTGCAAGCAGGTCCACAAAATATGAGAGCTATAAAACTACAAAATTCAAAATCTGATACCGCTTCAGATCACAATCATGAGAAAATCTAGTTCCCATGACGAAATACTCGCTTAGTATATTTCACTAATTCAAATGTCAATAAAACCACTAGAAAGTGTAAAAAGTATACAGCTCCACATTTTTGCCTTTGATGATATCTTAACACACAGGATACAGGGAACCGTGAACCGTGAAGGCTGGTTCAATTTTTTCAATTCGTTCAATTTTATCGTTAGAAGTATCTTTACCGGAAGTCTCAATTTTGACCAAACCCTTAGAACTAGGGCCCGATCAACATGGCTAAAAGTAGGAGCCGAAGTAGGGGTCGGGGCAAGGGGAAGAAGGGAAAAAAGAAGAAGAAGGATAAAGGAAAATTGAGGAAATTCAACCTTGACCTCTTCGGTAAGACGAATTCCTGTTAATTAAAGCTACTCAATTACACGCTTCTGAAGTACAATGATCTCCAATTAAATGCCCATGCTTAATTTCCAGGTATCCTCACATTTACACGGTACTGGGGAGCGCCTTTCGAGGCTTTTATGTATGCAGGAGACAAGAAGAAACAGAAGAGCTTCAAAGATGCACTCAAAGGGAAGATGAAGGGGAAGAAGAAGGGTCAAAAGGGGAAAAAGAAGAAGAAAAAGAAGGAAGAACCCGTGCCCAAACTTCCCATGTTCAAAGAACTCCCGCCAATTGAAATTAAGCGGAAGGGACGACCCAAGGCAATTTTCGATGACCCTATCATGCCCTATGCAGATCTAGGATACCAGGAAAAAACAAGTCGACCCAAAAAAGAATTAATCAAAGGTTTGCGTAAATCTCAAAACAACTAAAATAATGATCGATTTAAAATATTGTTTCGTATTGCACAAAGCGATGAAGCGCCAGCGCCAGAAACAGTTGCCGTTAATTCGTGCTGTACATAAATTGCGAGGTACAAATCGCAAACCTCTGCAAACCGCCACTTATGTTTCCACCAAGGTCACGATGGCCACGTGGTTTGTCTTGTGACTTTGACCTGCATTATTCACACCAGACGCTCAAAATAACGGCTAGAACTGATTTTCCATAATATAAGCTCCGTGCTGCTTGCAGTGCTTTTCAAAAATCCCTCATGATGAGGCACTCCAACTTAAGTACCTCAGGAAGGTCATTTTTGATAAGCTGGTATGCGAAGCCGTTATATGCTATGAGGATGTGAGAAATCCTTAGTCGATATATTTAAAATCTAGGTGGCTCCGTACGTGACGTTCTCTGTGGACCCCGATACCCGCTCCCGCCTCGGCCGCAACCTCATGGAGGTGTGTACGGAAACCCGAAGTGTCCCATGTGTAAAAGTTACGGCGGCCTTACCAAAACTATTTTTGGAATGCTGCACAAGAAAATGCGGAAAATAATCAATGCGGAATTTGCGAAAGCGAAATTTATCCTTGAGGTAAAAATCAATTTAACACCTGAATACGTCGATCGACATGTACGCAAACTGTATCTAATTTAAATGGCTTATTTCGATTGTTCATTTAGTACATGATTGAGCATGCGAATAAGGCCATCGAATACTATAAACAACACATTCAGAACATGATAGACGCGCTGGGTCCCCTGCTCGATGCATTGGATGACTCAGAATGGGACGATCATTTTGAAGTAAAGGATTTAGTTGACAAACAACGGGAACTACAAAAGGAACTTCAAAGACTTCGACATGAACTCCGACATTTGAGGAAAAATCGAGATGCTGAGATCCAGAAAGGAATTGCGGCCAAACAGGCCGAAGTTGATGAAGTAAGGAAAAAAAACTGACAGAATTTAAGCAAATAAATTCAAGTTCCAAATTTTAACCTTTGATCCTTTTGGAATAGGCGGAACGAAGGCTACGAGAACTGGAACGGCAGCTCAAGGAGGCCATTGAAACGCTGGAAGACTGGCGTGAAAATCATGAGCGGAGATTACAAGAGCCTGCTGAAGAAATCGAGCGGCAATTGGCTGAATTACAACGGGTTAGCAGATCTCAAGGTCATTGGGCGGGTGGCTAAGGCTAACGTGTTTTGTTTATATACAACCTTGTGGTTCAGGTCAAGGATTCAGTGCTTATCGAGAGAGACTATCTTCGTCAACTGCTAGCCTGGGAAATGGCACAAGCTACAGATCAAACTACACGAGAGATGGAAAGAATTATCTCCGAAGATATCAACTATATTCTAAACTGGATGCATCCAGCCTGGTTTCGCTTAGTTTTAGAAAACCGGAAGTTGAGAGAGGTAGAATAACTACGAATTTTTGGGAAATTTTTACCCTTGTTCTATGTAAATCGAGAAATTCCTGAATTTTAGGAAGAAGAAGTACTAAATGCAGAAAATCATTTACTCGAACTGGAAGTTGAAACTCTCAACCGACAAATCGGAGTATTGAATGTTCAGAAAAGACGATTCGATCAAACCAAGACCTTCGGACTACGTCCTCCAACCCTTCAACAAACTGTGGAACGTTCACTCCTCACAAATGCCAGAGTTCAACTTTACGAGTACCCAACGACGGAACTTCTACACGAGTAGACAACAGACAACCCAGCAGCAGCCAAGAAATGGAACAAACTCTTCTTCACACAATTTTATACAATATGACCAAGATCTTATTCTTTACAATACATATTGCTCATGTGTTCCACAGTGGAAAGAAGAAAGTCAAAATTTTATACAACATCAGAGTTATATGTATCTACGAAATAAACTACATTGTCAATGTACTTAGCCGCCGAGGAAACACATTTGAACGCAAGTAGTCTGTTTATAAAGATTGCATTCCTGATATAAACTACATTGCATTTTGTACAGTGAGCGCTGTTCGGTAAGTATTGCAGTACTTGAGCCTTGTAGTCTACCGAGAGAAAACAACTGTAAAGAGCTTTAATCACGCACTACGAGTAAGGTAATATTCCAATAGTAATTCTCTAACATCGTTTACAATTTTATTAGTTTGACTCCTTGCTTTTCGCTTCATTCTTCTTCTTTATTCGCAGTAGAGGGGAGAGGTACGGTTTTTTTGGTTGATGAATGAATTAGGATGAATTAGGATGACTTGTAGAATGAAATTGACTTTACTTCTTCCATCGGTTGTTCTCGTAGTCCCATTTGGAAGTGAGACCATCAATAGGATCAACTCGCATATCAATCATTCGTTTCAGTTGAGCTTGACGGTTCTCCAAGCTGCAGCTCTCTGGCAGTGGGGGGTAAACTGCAAATATTTTGAACCAAAATTAATCGCAACATCCTATTTGAGGCTAAAGTAATTACACTCAAGACTTACCGTAAAGTTTTGCCAAAATGTACAACCAAAATGCAGTGCTAATCAGGCAAAGGGTCATCCCAATTACACTCTTCCATTCACCAGTGGGAGCTTTCATTTCGGCATAGGTTTGGCAAAAGCTAGATCGGTACAATTGCTTCTTTTCTTCTATGCTCAATTTTTTCCAGTCCCCCTTCTCCTTCTCTCGCAAAACCTGTGTAAAGTCAATACAATTAATGGTTGGTCTGACCACTTTTTGAAATCGCTCATGGTTGAAGCTGTGGTCTACCAGTTACCACTTACCGGCAAACTTAGAATTTACATCATTTTGACTAATTGTATACCTTAATGTCGGCTGTATCCTCCTTGAATCGAATGGCAGGCCAAGGATTATTGATGTGATCAATATAGGTGTACTGTCCATTATGTCCAAATCCAACTACCTCCCGGTTTCCAATTTTTGAACGACCAGATTGCCAGGCAATTTGTTGCAAAAGCGGTGATTGGCAAACCAATTTCACCTTCGCGGCACGAAGTAGATTTCCAGCCATCATTTCTGATGAAACAAATTCAAAAATGGCGTCAAGTCAACTGAGGCTTTATTGTTTTTAAGCCGTATCGACTTGCTGGGTTAGTAAACTGAAAACTGAATCGCATACGCAATGTGTGACATGACGATGACGAAGATTAATGACGTTGGCCATTGGCCGCAAGTCATGCTATACCATCAACCATACAACTTTGCATGGTTTGGAAACCGCTAGTTTTCTGTCTGCCTCTGTTGTCTGTCGGTGTTTCGCGTATTTAGCTCATGCACCTTCACAGTTCCGAAATTCCGAATTGCGAAAGACCAAGCAGAGATTCAACAA
This sequence comes from Ceratophysella scotica, assembly GCA_034694025.1. Lineage (NCBI taxonomy): Eukaryota > Metazoa > Arthropoda > Collembola > Poduromorpha > Hypogastruridae > Ceratophysella > Ceratophysella scotica. The sequence continues at coordinate 7,565 of JAQFXZ010000642.1, read as the reverse complement.
GGGAATGACAATTTTGTAATTATTGGAAGAACTTTTGATACGTAGTTATATTTTCAATGCTTGCAAAAAACTATTTCTTCTAGAATTTAAGGCTTAAAATGTGAAATGTAACACAATCTTTAATCCTCACTTGACCAACCTTTGACCTTGCTTTCTCCCTTGTTCATTTCCTTCTCATTCATCTATCTAGCTAGTCTCTTATTATACAAGTCTTTAGATTTCCTTTAGATTATACAAGTCTTCCTTCTCTCCTTTTTTTATTCCTTTCTTATCCCTTTTCTCCTCTTTTCATTCTATTTTTCTACCAGTACAATAATTGTACTGGTAGAAAAATACTTATCTATTTCTTCATAATCAACCCTTCTCAATCGAATGTATGAACAGCTTGCTTAACAACATTTTTGAGAAGTTCCTCAAAAATAAGCGTGCGTACGACGTACGCTGTGAGTTGTGAGAACGGCCTGAACTAACTCTGAAAAACTCACAACTCACAACTGACAACTCACCCACAATCAACAATCAACAATACACTTCGTTTCTTCTGGGATCGTTCCTATTTATCAAAATCAGCCGAGATCGAGAAATTTATGTGTTGGAATTGGAATTGGACGTCAAACGTTGAACGTACTAATTATCCAAATTCAATTCAAAATTTGTGACCTAGATTAACAGAAGATAATTTTGAGCCTCCCGCCACGCTATCAGCTCCCATCTAAAAATACAACGGTATCTCCACTTTGCGAAATAGATTTTAAAATCTAAATTCAGCCAGCTCACGAACGTTTTCAATTTTACACCGAATACTGAATATTAACTTACCGGACGCACACACACGATGTCCAAATTACAGTTGACCGGAGGATGAAAGGGGGAACTAAAAGAGGGACCTCACTCAAAAATTAACCTTTTATTCACATCCACATTCACTCTCCACTCCTCGACTTCTTCGATCCGACTCGTGATTATAGTATTTTGCTCAAGTCTAATTCTAGACTATACGCATATAGGAAGCTTAGTGCTCTATTTAGAGAACAACTCCTACCACATTTATCTGCATATGAACAAACTCTATTCCTCTCTCATGAATGTGGTATGTCGCTTTCCTTCTACAAACCCTTTCAGCCCAAACTACAAGGACACGGCATACGAGTCCACCTGGCAACGCTAGAGACCAGCAGCAGCAGGTACGAACCTGCACGAAACACGGAAGTCCAAAATTAGCAAGCATCCGTTTTTGTACAGGGCTGTTGTACTGCACCTTGTACTGTACAAAAAAAATTGGAAATCCTGGCAAAAACTTTTTAACAAAATAAGATTTTCGTAACTTCTTAGAATTCACTATGAATACGAGTGAGATAAAAAATACCTATCCAGAGCTTGGCAATGTGTGCTAGAAATCGAAAAGTGTACACAAAATGTGCTAAATAATCGGCAAAAAATGCGCTTAAAACACAAAAAATGGGCTAAAACACCAAATATACAATAAAAAATACAAAAATTCGCTAAAGTGCTAAAGTATCCAAAAAGTGTTTGTAAATGTGCTCTGGCAGAGCACAGCAAAAAAGTGCTCTTTAGAAACACAAAAAATGCGTTTAAAAACAAAAAATGCTAAAAAAAAAAACAACAGCAAAATGCACCTAAAAAGCATCAAAAATGCGCTAAACCCAACAAAAATGTGCTAAAGTGGGCAATTTTCACATTTTTTTAAAAAATGTGCCAAACCCTTAAAAATTCGAAAAAAATGTGTTTATAACTTTTGTTTTTCAGACCCAAGACCCAAATGACCCTGACTCGGATCGATCCGAAGTTTTATGCCACAGATGTTCAAGATCAAAAATATGCTTTCACACGCAATTCCGAGCTCTGCCTTTAACGCTTTCTGAAAAGCTGAAACAACAGCGGTTTAAATTCTTAGCTGGCTCGATGCAAATTATTGTAAGTCATTGAGTGGACCGGAACTTCAAGCTTGGTTTTGTTTTGAATTTTATCAGAATGATCGTAATGGGTAAGGTATAAGTACATTGTTAATTTAATGTGTAACACTCACGAATTAGAACCTATCTAGCTAGAATAACTTAACCAATACAATTCCTAGTTTCAGTACAACAATTGTAAGTTGTATTGTAAGTTACTGAATATAAAAACACAAAAGTATTTTTTTAAATGATTCGTCAGTGCTAAAATACAGTCTCACCTCACTTTGTTGAACCTCCAATCTAGACTTAAACTTAACACACAGACGCAACAAAACTAGTTTTTGTACAAACTCAACTAGGAAATAAATAAATTAACCAAACGTAAATTAAAGCAACAGGTCAGATTCAGAAACAAACAAACTTCCTACCGACCTTGTTGTTCCTTTCTTTCATACATGGTTGTCATTGCTAAGGGAATTAGAGAAAAACACATGTTTCACCGAATTCTATCAAGTAGAACACTACAAACTCATCCCTAGGAAGCATGTTCTGCATTAGAGCAGGAGTTGTGGAACTGTATCGGGTAAATCGTTTAAAATTCATTAATTGTATAAAATGAAAACAACTCTTAATTAAATAGTAAATGAGCGTGAATATTATTAGCCTTGTCTCTGCCAGCCTTGCTACATTAAATTAAGGTTCACAGAAAACGTGAATGTAAATATGCTTTCCAATCTAAGGAAATCAGACATTTGAAATAGATATGCTGCCAGAATTTAGTTAAGCTCTCTGAGAAGAACTAGTATTAGTTGAAAAAGTAATAAATTGAATTAGAAAACAGCACATGTTTTAGATTCACTACGTAGCGAATCAACGTACTTACATCAAATAGCAATGGCAGAATCTTTTAGAGGGTTGAGTAACTCTTAGACATAAGGGTTGACATTGACAGTAGAAGCATTGACAAAAGGATAGAGTGTCGAGTGAGAACTGGGAACTGACGACCGCGAGACGGCTGGTGACTACTACATAGTATTGTACCACTTCAAATAGTACTAAATTAGCTAAAGTCGAAAGTTAACAAAGGGTTTTTGTTTCAGACATATTGAGTTTCGATTTCACTCTTCATCTTGGCTAGGCTAGGAGTCTCATAGTGTATCCGGGTTTTTCTTTATTACGTTGCATACCGCTTTGTCCAGAGTCGAGCCACTCTGTCGTGCTCCTCCCGATTTTGGAGATACTGTGTGGCAATAGAGCCAACCAACGGATCGGCTGCAATTCGGAAATACATTATATGAAATGAATTGGTCATTAGATTCAACTATTTTTTTTAAACACAAGTAGTGATGTAAAAGTCATGTTAGTAAGTAGCAAGTGTTAGTACGGATATTTGGCTATTCTACATAATAGCCGGCTAATATTAAAAATGTTTTCTAAAGAACCGCTTGCAAATTTGTGTAAGTACCCGGTTTATTTATTTATTTATTTATTTAACCAAACGTGATTCATCTCAAATTAAAATTCAAACAAACATAAGCAAAATGACTACCCATCGTTTCTGTAGTAAGCTGCTCCTACTCAGCATTTTATGCTAAATCCAATGGTTTAATTCTTAATTCAATATTCAATTTGATACGCCTAAACACATTAAATCAACATATAAGTGCGAAGCAAATTCATCCCATGCGCTTAGGTATTATTTGATTGAATTAAGAACTATACCAATGGAAAGAGCGTAAAATGCTGAGTAAGAGCAGCTAACTTCAGAAATCGGATACACATATTTGCAAGCATTAGTTAACGTTGCTTAGAATTAATTTCCTATTAATATATCGCCGGCTATTATGTAAAATATCTAGTTATCCATACTAGCTCTAACAGATATATTCTCACCTGGATTGCAGTCAGTCAACAGTGAGCATATTGACAGAAGTACTTTTGAGATAGTCAGTGCTGGTGACCAATTGTCCTTTAGGATGTCGAGACATATTACACCTTGGCTATTGATGTTGCAGTGGTAAATACGAGTTCGAAATGTTACCTGAAAATAATTTAAAACATTAGAGTACATTTAAAAATACGCAAAACTCAAGAAACATCAAGGACATCACTTGTGTCTTGCATTGAACAGGAAAACATCAAATATCAATGACATAAATCCTAAAATTGTATGCACGTGGCAAAAAATGAAAGTTTTCGTAAAATTCGGAGCACGATAGACGATAGTCAATAACCAATTCGTTCATTTAAAATGCTTGGGAATTTTATTTCGTCCACAAACTTCAGCGATGCATTTTATGTTATTTACAAACATCAGCAGTCAGGCGCCAAGCCCCAAGCTATCGACCATTGACAGGGAACATTGACTAGTTGACCATTGATTTGAAAAAATTCGTAGAAAGCTTATGCATTACGAGGTGCATGTACATATTTTAACTTTTAACTTATATCAAACCATGCATGAAATTCCAGTTCAATTCAATACATTGAGGAGCATTTTCTTTTCATATCAGCGCTGATTTCACCTGAGAGAAGCACGTCAATTTCGCACTATCTTGTCCGTCCATCGCTCTCTTAGGATAAGGATCGAAAAGCAAACATGACTTAAAGAACCCACTGCCTTATTTCTTACAACTGCTTGGCTTAGACTGCTGGAAGTTGATATAGAGCAAAGCCATAATATTCAAAAGTTGAAAAGGTGGAGGTGAAACGATGTGGCGAGATAGTGGTGTGCAATGAGTCAAATAAATCCTTTCAAATGCAAATGTTTGCACGAACTTTAACAGGGAATGCATACATGCATTGTTGATGCTGGAATGAGAGGGGAGCGACCCTCATCATTCTTATTGATCGGCTCCGCGTAATCCGTTCATTTGGCTTCTGGGTTCGTATTTAAAAAAAAGATGCTAGCTATAGCTATCTATGTATCTACCTGCCAGAGTTTTAAATAGTCTCGAGTGTCTCGAGGGATTGACAACAAATGCAATAGAAGCTCACATCGACGGAAGTCCTGTTGCTAAGTTATTGGTTGATCAAATCACGAGTCGCATGACTGATATGACGGATCGGCTTACCTTGGGTGGTTTGAACGGATATTCCGGGGAGAAGTGAATATCGAGGAAGAATACACCGCCCTCGTATACTGAGCCTGGAGGTCCCAGAATGGTTGACACCCATTCATATAAATTGTCACCTTTCGGACCAGCACTGCAGTTTGGTGGAGGGTCAAGTGTAATTTCAGCCAGCTCCTTCTGAATCCTGAAAAATATATAAAGCACTCATGAACACAATGAACGATTTGTTTTAAGTTTGAGTTTGTTCAAACGATTAATGTAAGAATTATAAATAGAATTATTCGAATCTGAACCCATGCGTTGTTTGCTTACCTTTTAGCGGAAGTCGTCAGTGCTTTTGACATTTTGGGATTTGGTTTGATTTCTCTTGGAGACTCCCGTGCTCCTCGGCCACTTCCAGTACTACTTGTTGAACTACTGTTACTTCCGTTGCTACTTCCGCTCCCGTTGCTGCTTCCCGGATTTGGTGTGGCAGTACTAGACATGCTTTCAACTACACTATACTATTGAGATCTGCAAAACAAGGGTAACGTCTTCGCTGCTCTTCGTTTCCGTCAATGCGTCATATTCCCAACGGAAGTGTGAAGATTGAGATCCTTATGGGTTTACCTGTGTTAGACAAAATAAAAAAAGAAGGTGTCATTTAAGAAAAATTCCATCTAAAGGACCTTCGTTAATTATTTATAACTGCCAACTGTGACACAGCACGCATATCGCATTGACTTGACATCCCTTAATAAATCGCATTGATTTACACTTACAGGTTTATTCGGTTTATTGGAAAGACATTTGATTGTTAAACAAGCACGTTACAGTTACACTAAGATCTAAAATCAAAAGAGCTGAATTGAACTTTTAAATTGGGAAATTCGAATTATAGAATTATGTATCCAGAAGTGACTCGTCGAACTCGGATTTTGTCTGGTTTTCGTTACCTTTAATTTAGTTACTTGACTTGACCCTTGACAAAGGTACTTATTTCGGATTTTTAGAGTTAGTTTTCAAACTTAGTTATTACTTGTACCAAAATCAGGCGGCAGGCAGGCATTAGTTCAGATTTTTATGCACTGGCTGCACTGTTCTATTATTATGCCTATGCCTCGCATGCCACACGAACCTTGGATTCAAATGAGAGAAAAGGTAACGAAGCTCTTCGCTAATTATCCTTGTCGAGAGAGTACACCTTTACTTTCAATTCAACAAATTATACACTCGGTCAACTTGAGACAAGGCTTAGCCATATAAATCGTCTCATCCGTAATCCGTAATGCTATACGTTATACCATACTACACCCAAACCCAAAATAGAAAGGTCCTCTTGTCTATAGTGTGTATTTTTGCTCTTTGCCTTTGGTCAAGTTGCACTAGTTTACATTTACACACACAGAGACAGAAGTAAGTAATTAAAAGTCGGAACGAAAGCGGTAGAACTTCAGGCAACTACGTTTGTGCCTAACGATGATGATGATGAGATTAAGCTACAAAGAACATAGTCCTATCACAATAACTTACGATCAGGCACAGGCACATCGTCAATTGTCAGTGAAATATGAGATTTATGCACACAAAACAGGGCAAGACAGGCTGTTGAAGTTGAACGGCTTTAGCATAAAACTAGGAACAAGAACAATGGCAATTCAACTAAGTGTGTCGTTATTCAACAGTTTAGTATTACTAATGTAATTGTATCACTCACACACACACAATTAAAAACGGGATGCTCGTATTTCATGTGGCATCCAGAATCATAGTGTTCACTTTCGCATTACATATTTTTATTAGTTTGATGGGGTCGTTTTTTTTGGTCGTAAGGTACTCAATATGAATACAGCTATAAGCAAGCGTACAGCTTCCAGTGCCGCGTGACGCACAGTACCAAGTAAACGCGCAAGTACTGTTAGAAAGCTTTCCAGTTCTAAGAATGTCAAGTTAATGTAAACTGGAGGACAAAGGATATTTACTTTAGAACTTGTGTACTTGAGTGGAAGGAAAGCGCCTGGTACCTGGTACGACAGCGGACGATAGTTACCCGATTGGGCGACCAGAAAGTACCGTGTATTCTCCGAGCAGTTAATTTAGACTGGACTTGGATTGGATACTATATCTTTAATGATATTCTATTTATGTGCAATACTTCTTGTCCTTGCTCGGAGATACCGAATCAGCAAGTATTTGCTTTGCCGATAATGCCAGCAGTCGAAAGTCAAAATCCGAATAAAGGAAAAAATTGTAGGTTGAATATAGCTTTGGAATTAATAATTATAGTATTATAATTATAGGTATTAGTGGAAGGTTGAATAAAACAATTAAATTTCTGGCATTAATAATTAATGTGATTTAGAAAAGAAAGGAAATAAACGGGAAGAAGAACCAAAGCCTGGCTCACGAAAAACCGACCGGGCAGAGCAGACAGCTGAAGCTGTGCATGTGCACGTGCATGATTTATTTTTGGATTTGATGATGTAAATTATACTTACGAGGGAAGTACTTGAGGTGCGCAGAGCGTTCAGATTCGACACATACACTATCATACACATTGGGTCAAGTGATGAATCTGTGCAAAATTCTAGAACTG
>JAQFXZ010000641.1:0-17112 GCA_034694025.1 Ceratophysella scotica | reverse complement strand
AATAGGGTGGGCGAAAGTTGGGCGGGGACAATTAGGGTGGGCGAAAATTAGGCCGGACATGAAGGGAATAAACATATATTTGAAAGATTCAATTCACTACACGGATCAGTGCTAAGCACTGATTAGTGGGCAGCTAGTAAGTAATAAGATACAAAATACTGATAAGACCCATTTCAAAAAGAAGTTCAAACTTTTCCTTGCGCACTTACAGTATTAGAGCAGTGCCAATGCCAATTCAGTCAATTGTGAATAATCTCTCACACATTGAATAATTATTATGCTGGAGATTTTCATGAAAATTACTAAGGATAAGGATATTTTTGTTTTACAGTTAAAATAAACTCACAATGGGACTGATGCCATGAACTGCCTTGAACATACCTTGTTGGGTTGAACACCAATCTCTAAATTATTTAATTATTCATTTACCAGAATATCTACTTACGTTACGTCAACTTCTTTCTGTCAATTAAGCATAACTCCTGAGACTCATTTTTCCAATATTGCGATCACCAAAGGATAAAATATGAAATGTATACTGCCAAAAGTAGATAGGAGACAACAAAGTAATTGCTGAATATCCAATCATTTGAGAAGAAGCAATTATACTTAGTATATTTGTGTGCCACGAATAAGAAACTAGTTCACTTATATTTTTATAATGCCATATTATATTAACGAAGAAAAAACAGTAAACGAGTAAACCTTCGGACTTCTTTCACTTGGTTTCATTTTAAATCTACAAAATCGTTTCCGTATTTTGTGGAATTTTATGAGTTGAAGTCTAAGCCAGCTAATATTTAGCCCTTTTTCGAATTTTAGAGCCCATTTCGAATTCGGAATCGTATTTTAAATTTAATTTAGGGTTGCACAAAATCTTAAATCATAATCTCATTTTCTATTTTCAAAGGGAAAAACAAAAAATGAAACTTGGGATGAAGATTCCCACAATTTTAATGCGGAATGTATTTGAGATGAAACCTTTTCGCTTTATTTTAAGAAATTCTGTTCAACTATAAAATTTTAGATTTAGTACCCATAAGGTAATGCAGGCAGGACCAGGATTCATGTATCAATTTTTCCTTTATCATATCACGCATATCAAATACTGCGTATAGGTGTTGATTGACTGATATATTCTAGCTCAGATTTGGGTTGGTCTAAGAAATTGATTAGATTATTGCAATTTATGGGTTGACAGTAGAAGCGGTGAACGTTAAACGCTTGCGTAGTACACGCTTCATTATTGTCCATCAAGCGAATCACACGTTCAAGGCGCATAACTCTAAACCACTTCGCAGAAAAATGAAGCTGAATCAAAAGCAAGGGGCATTTGGCATTTTCGATTCAGAGCATTCAGATTCAGAGGCATTATTGTCTACCTACAGTAGCATTGTCCGTTTTGATTTTGTTATTATCCATTGACAAAATTGAGTCTAAAATAAGGCAATAACCCCTTTCCTTGTTTCTGGGAACTAACCAAGGAATTCAGAAGATAGTTCATTCCTCTCTCAATCGTAGTTCGCAGTCCACAAAAACCAAGCCGGAGCCTTTTGTTCTTTCACCTGTGGTCATAGCACATAGCACCAATTCTCGGGGTCAAACTACTGCTCAATTCAAGAGATAGTGGAATGAGTTCAAGACTTCATCATGGAGTAATGACCTCGGTCAAGGAATCCACACAATCGTCCGTTCGAAGCAAAGACAAGAAATTTTACCATTTTGTGTCAAACATTCGACCGAAGAGGTAATCTGTGATCCGTGTACCGCTTCTCGGAATTGATTAATCCTGAAATTGAAGATTCCGTATTTGGCTTCCTGAGCGAAGATCCGGATTAAAGCTGCTGGCGCTGGCTGTCAACTGTATCCTGGACTTCTCGTCGTCGTCGTCGTCGATACTCCTTCCCGTTGAACGGTGAGTGTAAAATATCAATATACAACCAATATGACTAGTGGTTTGTTTACTATATCCATTCAATCTATAACCATTCGCCTTTGAGCGCCAGGATGATGTGGAGCTTAACCGTTGACAAGGGCAAGTACGTCGCCCATTGACTTGGCGCAGGTTGACGTTAGGCTCAGCGTAGAAGTCGATTTTTAAAGGATTAATGCTTTACTGTCGATTTTTGAGTTCTGTTTGACAATAGCGTGTAGCACGTCAGGAATGTGTAGGTTCGCGGTCAGCGCATGAAATGCATGAATTTATGAAATGAATATACATAGCATCAACCTGCAAAAAACGACGATCAATGACCTTAGAAGCACAATTTGATGCGTTTAGTTGATGAGAGATGCTACTTCAGGGATGGTCGTTGTTCATTTACTTTAGGAATATGGAATTTGAATAATATGATCTTTATACCATTCATCATGGTTAAGTCAAAGCTTTAGACTATTGTTTATTAGACAGTAAGTTGCAATATATCACCGTAGACATAAGAAATTAATTAATCTGGCGTTGCAGAAAGACGGGATGTTTACTCACTCCATTAAGAGACTTGTAGTTTGTAGTTTATGATCCTCGATACTCAGCATCAGCACGCGAACGCGAGCGAGAGTCAGTCTGAAAAAAAAGAATGTAGACACCATCATAAAATTAGAGATTATGATAAACCATACGTAACTGGATTTTCATAGAGTTGTAAATCCAAATCCAAAGTACATAAATAACTACGAAGAGTGAGTGATTGGGAAAGGACAGAACCCACGCTCGTTGCGCAATTCGATATATATAAATTGTGATTTAATGTTGAGCTGTCAAAAGGAAAGGAAAAGTTTTGGCGTTCAGTACAGACCAGACAGAATAGATTTCGCCATGGTCGTAACGGTAGCTCGTACATTTCCTGGTCCGTTATGGCTGAGCATAATAATGTTGAGAGATCCAGAGTTGAAGTGTTGGGATCAAGCTTCAGTAGCACTAGGACTAGTAATTCCATGACATCGTAAACTCCCTGGGCTCCGGCTGTGGAGAAAGAGACGAGGAGCGTAGATTTGTCACAGGTGACAGGTTTGGGAGAAGGAGATCCATTCATGCGACCGTTACAAACTCAAATGTCGTTCAGTTTGAGTGGATGAAAAGTTTGACTATTCGATATACCTCATTAGTTTGAAAATGAAATCAAACCGTTTGTGTATAGGCTGAAATCAGATGTGATAGCTCTGAGCGATCGGTGGTCTGCTTACACAATAGCCCTTGAATAAATATTAACGTATTCTACACTGAAGGGTACAGGGTACTTGGAATAAGTGCGTACCAGAGCAGAGTACAATGAGGGACTGCAACACGAAGACTTTAATACAAATATGCATATTATGCAATGTCAGTGGTTGAATTTTGAATTTGAGTTAGAAACCGGCGAAAATTCTGATTTCGATTTCTGTTGTGTAGAACAGCTTCCTTGTCATTGTCATTGAGGATCAGTACACCCTACGCTTAACTTTACAAGCTTTTTAGAACGAAAGGGGAAAAAATAGCATTCTGTGGTCTTCTGCATTCTGCACGTTGTTGGGTGCGTAGCGTTCATGACTTTTAAAATGAATCTGCTTTATTTCATTCTTAAATCAATACAGTAATGTAACGTCATGTGTCACCCTGAACTTATTCGTGTGTCTTGCAAGGTGACTTTTCTTTTCGCGCCAAGGAGTAAACACGACTTGGTCTATCTGGCATGGCATGAGGCATGACACCATAAATCGTCTCATTTCTGGTATTACTCATTCACTCAGATGTGATTTCTCTTTTGCTGATGTGGTGACCATAATTCAAAGTCAAGACACACATAACTTGCACAACGCTCTGATTCTCATCAGACTTTAAATCCACTTTTGTATAATTACGGTAGTTAAGTTATAGCCAATATATGTAGACAAATTCTTTCCTTTAAAGCGGAGGAAGAAAGGGAGAAGCGCGCGAAAAGGAAGATATGTGCGATATGCGGTATGGGCATGCATGGTTTGGTTGCTCATTCAGTAAACTAGTGGCCAATGCAGTCGCAATAACGAAGTTATGAATTCCTATTGCTAAACTAGCTATATTACCAAGAACAACAACGGTACATATCTCAGCAACGATCAGATCTCAGTTTTTGTCAAGGTACGGAGCTATCCGTTGTCGCTTCGTCTTATGTCTTGGTGTACTACAATCAATTACAATTCATATCCAATGAAAGCCAAGAATAAAATTATAGTACCTATTTACTGTATTTTCTCTCTACAATATTCTCGTCCCAAATCCCAATACTCTGCTTTTTCTAATGACAAACAGTTTTCACAGATTTGCATTTGCTTGTGCGAGCTGCTATTGTTAGTATTTGTTGGTAGGTCATTGTCATGCTTGTCCTACGACGAAATTTTCCTAATTTACAAAAGACGAGAACTTGCAATATATTTATGTGTACGTCTGTACGTATTGAGGCTTGTAATTTATGCGCCAACAAAAATATAGAAAGCCAGGCTAATTTCCCAGACTAATCTTTAAATGTTCATGCTAATCAAGTTAGCGCGCGCTTAAACTAAAACAATGAAGAACTACGTGTTGTGAGTCTTTGAGCCCGTTTATGAAAACCTAACCTAACTTGACAGAAATGAATTTGAAGAAATAGCCGGGGAAATTAGCACGGCTTCTTTATTTCTTGTTTGCGCATTAATGTTTTCCCTTGAGAAGACTAAATACAATAATAAGTAAAGCGAAATTTTTTGAAAGTATTGCTCGTACATAAACGGACGGAGAAACACATACACACACATACATTTACTGCGTATAAAGAATCACCCAGCTTAGGCTTTTAATGAAATACATTTCTTTTGGTCTTGTGACTATGATGAACTTCTGGAACTCTAGGCCCTATTTCCGAGCATTTCTTTCTGATAATAATAAGTGTTTAGGCAAATATTAAAAAAATGAAGAACATTTAGTATAGCAAAAAGTGCGACTTGTTGGAGCGTGTACGTGATTCACTGCACCACACACACACACAACAGACTCAGAACTTCTGAGCAGAAGAAGGGTACTTTTAGCAATCTCCAGAGACAAGAGACGAAAAAGAGATTTATACTGTTATTCTCTGTATTTCATGACGAGTTCTAGCGGAAGTGCTTGTTGACTTGAGAGTAACTTAGTTTAAAGAGTTATTATCGTAAGGTGCATAAATATTAAGTCATGATGTGATGACGCAAGGAGTCTGGTGTTGATTAGGCAGGAATTGGTAATTTTGTTTGACGTGTAGTAATGACCGAAAATCGAATCCATAACCAATAATAACCAATTCTAGTTCTTAGGAAAACGGATTGATTTTGAACACTTGGGCATTAAATTCTGGTCATAGGACATTCAGCCTTCAGCCATACCTACTGGTCTGATTATAAAGACCCTGTCTTCTTACCTGGCCTAGGTTTTGCATTTTGCATGCTTGTTTGCAATTTGTATTTGCAAATGGAAGTAGTCTGCGAAGCCGAAGGCAACCAAAACCAACCCTTCAGTGAATTGGATTATTGGATGGATAATGCATGTGAGTTGGAATTTGGCATGGCATGGCATTTCTCTTGCTTGTAATCCGCTACTCACTTTACCCAGCAAAGCAATCGACCGAATGAGGGTGTGGTGGACGTTGCTGGAAACTAAGCGACTAATTGGGAATTGAATTATTCCAGTTTACCTATGCATAGGTCTGAAAATGTTACTTGTGTCTTGTACCCAAGTAACCTTTTTAATTTAACAGAAAATATAAACACCTCATCCGTTCTTGATACAAATACAAAAAATACAACATAATTTTGTTCCAGCAGCTTCAATAGGTTTGCCATCACACTATTACCTGTCTGTAGGGAAGTTATTCCGTAAATTCGTAATCTCTATTCACTAATTTATTTTCGTTTCATCCGTCTCCTACCTGTAGATTACGATTACAGAGTTCACTTTTTGAAATGTCAGACTTTGAGACTTTGAGTTGAGGCTGTTTAGCTGGAAGGAAGACGTTCGATAAGAAGGACCTTGTCCAAGTTCATTGCTGAACCAACGGTCGAAGATGAGCAGGATTTTGGGAGGGAAATTCTCCAGGTGTGATTGGATGTGAATCCATGTGGGTTTCGTGCGTGGAGACTCAGGTGGCAAATAGCGAGGGATCCACCCATCATCATCATTACCGTACACACACACGTTGAGGAAAGATGAACCTAATAACCTAACGAACCAACTTTTCCCTGAGAATTGAGTAAAAAGGAGACAGTCACAATGAACGGAGAACAGGTAATTCAGGTGTTATGTCGTAGGAAGAGGGTGGATTTCGAGTTTACAATTTACCCCAGTGTCATCACGAACGAATGAATGTGACTTTGCATGTATTCTTCCTTTGAGTTTGCTCTTTGCTTATGAAAAAGTGTTTCTGCGGAAAGGAATCGGAAGCGAAATCGAACTTACTCTGATTTAATTTGAAGCTTATTGCTACGGTAAAAAGCATAAAAGAATTTAATCCACGGCATTAGTTACTATTTAAATTATGTTTAATTCACATTCACCACGGTTTGGTCTTTACAGGTTTGCAAAATAAAAAGGATTCGAATGCATACGGCCACTTAAAAACTTGTCAGTTGTGAATAACGCGAGAGATTAGGATTGCATTGCAAGCACACAGAGATGAGTTTAGGTTTGAGTCAATTCATGAGTTTTGTTGTCAGTAAAAACACCTCGGCACAACGACATAAGTGCTGACTGACAATAAAGCCTCTCCTACTCTTTATTATCAACGGACTATGTTTAAATCCAGGGAAAAAGCTATAGTTCCAACTTCCAACAACGGTCAAAAAACACAATCCAATCTCACAACAAATAAATGCAGTACCGTAACTGTCGCATTTGACAGTTCCGAATTAGGATTTTGGAAAAACTAGATTGGAAAAAATTATTTCCCCAAAAAGGCAAAAAAAAAAGGTCTGATTGGCATAAAAGGAAGGGAATTTTGAATTTGAAATTAATCGAAGAATTGGTGTCGTGTCGAACTTCGAGTTTAGCAATTAATTGCCATTTTGTGCGTTTTTCGTTTTGTTTTGCGCTTATGAGTTTAATCTTGAGCAAATATAAAAATTCATTTGCGTATTCGAATGAAATTATTGTACGTGCGTTTAAAAAATTCTGATCATCTCGTATTCGTGGTGATGGTGAACCACTGCTTTGCAAAATTATGATTTTGTAATTAATATAAAATTGCGGTTTTTGTCACTTGGTACTTGCAATGAAATTTAAACAACCTGGCGAATTTAAGTTCGCCATGTTGTTATGCTTCTTAGTCGAGATCTTTTGCGCATATATGCCTAATCATGATTTCGATTAGCATCTTCCAAGTTGGAAAATTCCAAAAACCTATAAAATTGCATCAGGTTCCGGCACTGTTGTCTGGTGGCCTAACTAACCCTATCTGTATCTGTACTGCACTATTGTCACTCAAGGCTTCTCTGCTATGCTAAGGACTTCTGTTGTGCGTCGTTTAAGGGTACAGGGCAAATACGTGTGCTCTGCTCTGATAATGCTTAGGGCCCAGGTTAACTTGGAAAGATGAATTTTTCCTATAATTTTTCCATATATACAAGTACAATGTCAGGGTTTGGGTATACTGTCTGGCTTTTAGGCCAGATCCCTGATCCGTGGAACATTTGGGATTGGCCTATGCTCTGTCTCCGTCTAGTCTGTCTGATCGTTGGTTTTGGTTTAGACCAAGTAAAAGTCGACGCCGGAAAAAAGAGAAGCTTTTTGAATCTGAATCTACTCAACGGACTCCAGTGCTTTCCACGCCACTCGATCTCCAGCTCTGAAGGGATTCAAAACTAATCTTCTCGTTTCCCCCAACCTCAAAATCTTTGAGATTTTATAAAATTCCCAGATTCGATAAAAATAAATTTCCTGACAATAACATCCCTTGTGCTAACTATCCAGATCAAGTCCGAGACTGCAATACTATATCTATAGAAACCAACTACAATCATAAGATTAAGGTACGTATTTTGGGTTTTGGGGCGTATTTTCTGTGGAACAGTTAGAGTTTTTTTTATCCGAATCGGATCGGTCTTTTTTGAGATAGTAAGACCAGGGTGAGTTATGAAGGGTGTGAGAAGTATTGGGTGGTTTGGATGGAGTTGCGAATTGAAATTGAAACCTGTGCGGTGGTGGCGTTTAGGCTATTGTTTCAAAGTTCTGTTCAGGTGCCAAACCCAGGCGTCAGGCGTCTGTCAAGAGAATTTCCATGAGGTTAGCAAAGGAGAAGCGGTTGAGTTGGAGACCGGAACTCCCGCCCAAACATTTTCCTCAACGGTTCTCTTTTCCCATCTCTTTACATTACGCCTCCTCTCCCATGCTCTTTGCATTACAGCAACTGGGATGGGCAAGGGCAATGGGCATGTGCAGCTTCTGTATAAAGAATTCGCAAATTAGTGCAAATTAGTAATAATTTAACTAAACCAAATCTAGTAAACGAATAAATCATTGCTCTCCACTATATGGCGGTTTAGAAAAAATAATCATTTATTAAAATAGATATTTTAGTGAACAATTTTTTCAATTCCATATTTTAGGTAAATCAGCACAACATATTTTTGCACACCAACTCTCACCCCGTGTGGTAGTCAGAGCTGGGTAAAATCATTTGATTTTGAAAATCAATGATTTTAAAATTATGATTTTTGTAATCTTTAGGATTTTGATTTTTGGATTTTGAATTTGAAGAAATGACCTGATTTTGATTTTGTAGAAGTATCTATTTTGATCTTGAAAATCACGGTTTTCAGCTACATTTGCCGATCTTAAATTTAAATTACGATTTGATTTCAAAATCACGATTTAAAATAAAAAATATCGTTGATTTTGATTTCATGATTTAATTTTGACGGCGAAAAGTGAGCGACTTTGATTTTGGGATTTTGAAGGCGAATTTTCGATGATTTTGGTCAGTGATTTTGAAAAACATTTTCTAATGATTTTGCCCAGCGCTGGTGATAGTTTTCAAAAAATATTAATTGTATTTCAGGAACTATTGGTTAAAATCATAAATTAGTGTTTAAGCAGTGAATTTATGCATTTAATTATGAGTGCTTTAATCTGCAATCGAGGTTCCATCTTTTTGATAAAACCGAAGCGCTTTGTTCCGTTATATAGCAAAAATAGGCACAATTAACCACTGATTGGTATATTACTGGCATATTTGGAGTAAGCACGAAATTATAGTATATATGGACTAGAGGCTTTGAAGGACGCTAACTGGGTTTCAATGGTAAAAAAAGGCACACGACGTCATTATTGAGAGATGAGAAAGAGAAGGTAATTCGAGGGATGAATGCGGATGAGCTCATTCAGAGAAGCTGCGTGCTACGTGGAGTTAGTAGTTGACTGGGATTTGATCTTCACGCTTCTATTATATATCCGTATAGTGGTTTAACCTATTTTTTTGTCCCGTTTCCAAATTACAGACTGACGAGAATCATTTGTCGTGCTTCTTCTGTGATGAGATCAACTCCTTCCTGTTGATTTTCGGCTCAAGAATTCTGTTCCGCAGTTCAGTCCGTGCCTTAAGCGGAGAGAGTCATTTATTTTGAAGAGTCGACGTTGACTGAGGAGATGCTCCACGGTGGGATCATGGCTAGTGATCATTCGGCTGTTCATTTGAGCCCTTATCCCATGTTCCGCAGAAGACCACGTGTGGAAGATGTTGACCGGAAGAACTCCACGTCCAGGTGCCTGTTCGGTGTTCCTGATCCAATTGAAGCACATGCCGCATTCAGGCGTGTTCAGGATAAGGCAATCCTCGACTTTGAGTCTCGCTGGAACTTCGACCCGAGAATCGGCGTCCCTGGACCTCATGTGAAAGTTGCCGGATCGGAGGAAATGAAATACTGCTGGACTCAAGTCGTTCCTGAAGATGCTTCGGAGCTTCAGGAGCTGGCAGAGAACGAATCCATAACGCCGCCCAACAGCCCAGCACTACTGTCCGTAAGACCCGAGTTGACGCTTGTGACGACGCCCGTATCGACGCCTGGTCCCACTACCATGCTCACGCCTGAATCCATCGAACCAGAATTGTTGTCTATCACTACTTCTGAGCCAGTAACGCCTGAGCCGTTGTCCATGCTCACTCCTGAATGCGTCACGCCTGAATTGATGCCCATGCTAACATCTGAAGCCCTGACACCTGAATCACTGCCCCTGTTGTCTGATTCAATTGCGGATGAGTCCATGCCCATTCTGACACCTGAGGAAACCTCCGAACCGAGCACGAAAGCAAGAATGGTTGAGCGAATTTCTGTCAGCCCGATCCAGTACTTCTGCCCACCGAATGTTGACATGGGAAGTCAGTCCTCGGATGAAGATGGAAGCCTAAGTCCAGTTGGATTGGAAAGCAATAGGTTCGTGGCAATATCCGCATCCACATCAGTTCCACAATGCCGACGATTCATGTCATCCTCAACTTCAGCTGCACCTTCTCTCAAACAGCGCTGTATAACAGGTGAGCCATGTGAATGTGAAACTCGACTTAATTTCTATTTCCGTGTCTGGCCTGGCCCGCATATTCCGTTACATGAACTCCGTGAGTTTCTATTTTGAGAATGATTAAATCTAGATGCGTTTTCCGTTATTGGCACAGCTTTTTGCTAAATTCATATTCTATTTTTGCAATAGTGCAAATTCAATTCCGACTTCAGGTCAGGTATACCCCGTATAGCTTATAATATAAATAGGGAACCATAACCATGCACCTACTTAGAAGGACAAGTTTTAGTAATCATTTCAAATATTGGTTCTTGAGTCGGAGACATTCCTGTGTGCATTTGCACTGCACCTGGTAAGCAAACGTCTCTATGCAAATAGGAGATCTCTCTATTTGTAGCGCGCACAGGCAGAGATGAAAGAGGAGATGGCAGGAGGCTGGTTGGTGCTGATTGTTATTCAGAACGAGATTAGGTAGTTGGTTTAGCACAAGGTCACAGAGTGGCGGGAATTGGGGAAATGCGATCTTTGGCTACCTAAATCCATCCCATTATGACCAATTTTTCCCACAAGCGTACGTGTGCATCGTAAGACTGGCATGGCATACAAGATTCCCAGTTTTTTTTCGCAGTTAGGTTTGGGTTGACGCATAGTGTCTGTGGAGATGGTGACCTACACAGAACTTGTTCTTCTGGAATGGCAAAGGCAAACAGTAAATCCTTTTTTCACTCTTTATTGCAGTTTCGCCTTGGTCCTATATCCCATCTTCAACCCTTTCCTTGAGCCTACACCTTTTCAGGCGGTTCAATTTCGTAGGCAGGCAGAATCTACTTACTTAAGCCTAATAAGCCTCAAGTTCTTTATTCTTTTCACCGCGTGCTTAGTGCTTATCCAGAGTATCATCTTTGATTACATAAAGCTGCCCGCTCTCTACTCCCACTGAGTGTGCCACGGACGAACTACATTTTATACAATTTGCATTTCGCATATTAGATTAGGCATTGTGCAATCCACAAGGCCAGACCAGGTAAACCTTGTTCCTCCAGCTTCCAGCATGCTCATGCAAAAATTGTCATATACTTATCTTCTCAGGCATATAATACAAATTCATATTAGAGCAAATATGGTTCGCAACTTCCCGATCATCAAGTAGAGTCTGGCTCCGGCACGTCAGCCTGAACTTGAAACTCAGTAATCAGCATCAGCCAGCCGTATGCGCCTGTTTGATACTTTCGATCTTCTGCTGGCAATAATGCCTACATCCTATCCTATGCACTAAATTGTCAATTATTACGCAATGGCAATAAACATCATTATCTTCCTTCAAGTATTTACCCATAAGGAGCATTGTACATAGTAGCATTAGAATCAATTTTTTTTTCAAATTTGGCATTAAACTTGAAAGTAATGCTGATGCAGAGTTTTTTATGCACTCAAAACTTTCGAACACGTCTCCTATAAAGTCCTTAGGAGGAGTTGGATACTATACTTAGTTCTCAGAGACGACTTCCAATCAATCTCGGCTTTACACTATTTCCATGTACTTGGTTATCTTTGAAGAAAAAGTGTACTTTAGCCTTTCTTTCACGTTTGGGAGGGAGAATAGTCATTATCTTTAACATTTACTTTGCGTCGCCTTGACTTCTAGTGCATATGTATTAAACAAACAGTGTTGGGCAGTGCAAAATGAAACGTTGCATATTACGAAAGAAATGACGATCGTGAACAAAATGTCATGTTAAGTCTGACTAGAATTAGGAATTACGACGATGTACGTGAGTACCTCCAAATATTGCATTGAATCATTTTTCCTTAAAATGCTTTAAGGAAATAGAACTTCGGTAAATGCCACTGCATGTTACGCAAATACCACGGCGCAATGATTGAATCGATCATTTGCAGCAATGCAACATTGTGCATCTCGAATGCCGGTTATCAGCATTCTGCATACTACAGTTCATGGTTCCCTTGCCCGCAGATTGATAATGACAGCCATGCTTCTTAATCTTATCCTTGGATTTGAAATGATAGAAGAATCCTACTATCCTACCCTTAGCTTTAGGTGCATGACATCATTTTCAAATATGAACCGAGGTTAGGACTGGGATTGGAGACTGACTTGACTCTGACCTATCATGTTTTCTTCGTTTATCATCATTTAGCTTTTTGTTAGGGATTTATGTCATCAGGCCTTTGATCTAACGTGCTGGAGAGGGTCTCGAGCCCAGGGTGAATAATTTCCTCCAAGGGTCTATTCTCGGAGATGAGCTTAATCTCACTTGTTCTGAAAAGGAGCCTATTGGAGGAAGATAAAAATGTACATGGGCATTTTGACATGACTCGGAAGATGAGATACGTTGTTGGTAGGTTGTGGAACTCGGTTCGACTTTCAGAAGTGGAATTATGCTCCTTGAAGTTTTCAGGGAGGACCCTTAATAGTCTCGGATTACAGGCATCAGTTGGGCCTAACGTAACGTCTGCGTTTCTCTGTCTCGACTTGTGAAAGGTGTAGGAGGGTGGAGATGAAATGTATGCTGGGGCTAGAAACAAAAGCCCGTCTCACTCCCGTAGCCCTCAGCTCATTATTCACGGGCAGCAGTAAACTGCTTGTGTGTGTTTACATGAGCCATAAGTCAGTCATATTCATATCACGGTGGGTCATCGGAGATGAGGGTTTTCCACAATCTTCCCACTGACGAGCACTGGATTCCCGAACGTGGTTCAGACGGGTACGCAGGCAGGCACAACTTCCATCTTGCTACCCGCATCTGTTCCACACACGTAGCTGAGCAAGAAACAAGCAGGAAATTCATTTTTTCATCCTCTGGAAGCTAAACATAGCAGACACTAGGCGAGACAGACACATACACATGAAGACGTGGACATGTGCTTTAAATTTTAAGGAATCCCTACAAAATCCTCAAATCTCGTATCCCCAGAGCATGTCCGCTGTTGAGCTGTCTGTCTGGAGAATAACAGAAAATTATGAACTCGGATTTCATGACTTTGCATTTGCTTATGCTTATGTGAATAGGAACAAAGTGGGCCAGGCCAGACCAGAGACCAAGGGAGGCTTTTTATCCCACGTTGAATGGGAATTATAAAAAAGTAACAATCTGTAACTAATTTTCCATTTTTTATTTTTTATTTTTCCAGATTACATGAAAGTGAAAAAAGCGAGTCGATCTGGGAAGAAGGTGTTGCGATGATCTCAGTCACTCTGTCCTGTGTTCAGTCCTACAAAATGTACTCCAAACTCCTAAATGGATGAATGACGTGGTTTGTTGGTTGAGTTGAGATTTGTTTACTCTTGTTTGAAATGTTGTGTAAGGAACTTTAGTCAGATTAAAAGATACAATCGTTATTGTAGTTTAGGTATTGTTAGTTATTACTTGAATGGGTTTCTTCACCTGTACAACTGTGGTTCTTGGTATATGGGCTCCTCCTTCTAGTAAGTACTCTAAATAAGGGTCTCTTGTATGGTTCCGATTTTCAATTCTTACTTGAAAAGTTCAGAGTTACTCCATAATTAGTCTGACCAGAATCCAGTTTGGTGTGTAGTGGCTTGGATGGTTCTTTCAGCAGTTGAGCAGCAATTACGGATGAAAAATGCATTTAACTCTTCCATTTTTTTTCATCCAAATCAATCCAAAAAATGAATCTAGTCCAAGTAATCTCCTACAGTCAAATAACCAATTTACTTCAACTATCCTAGAATACATAGACTACTAATTAAGAATATGTAAAAGTAAAACGTGCCTTCCTGACAAAGTATGTAAATAGGTGAATGGGTTGACTTTCTGGTGACGTAGTTTGGGTGAAATGAACTAAGTTCAATAATTTAGAATGGGCTCTAGGTTAATTAAGCTTTTGAATGGGTGAACAAATGTTAAGAAATGGGAATAGTAACTAAGTACAGTCACTACATTATTAATTTAAGTACAGATACAATACAAATGCAAGATTAAATATGGTTCTTTTCTTATTTATCTATTACAAACTAAATGAAATACATATATTCAACAAATATATGATACCTAATATAAACAAAATGAAATGTTTTCCACATATCCACCTCGATTTTCGAATCGATTTTCTACACTCAACTTTTCAGAATTTGAAATAAAGTACACACAGCCTTATAGCCGTTGACTGCTTTGCAGCTAAAAAGATTATATTGTTTGACGTGTATTCAGACGCAGTCTGATCTTGAAATTTTGAAATAATAAAATGAATATAAAAACAAAAATTGGGAGCTTGCCTTCGTTGTAAGTACTGTATTTTCATACTGTCATTTGTCATACTAGTTTTGAATTGCTATTGTTTTGCACTCTTTACTGCATCGTGCATTACCACCGTAGTGCAATAGACGGCAGAAGGATGCTCGTTGCTTTGAATGTCAGTGTTTGCATTAATGTTAGAAATTTTAGGATTCTAGCTTCAGGGCGAAGTATCAATTTAGAAAACAGCATTCTTTTCAAAAAGTTGTCACTTGAACGTCAACATCCTGTCATATTTGGTGAAGAGACTTTCGAATAAGCTGAAAAGTACACATTTACTTGAGAAATCTTATGTTCGCATCTTGGTGTAAAATGTGACAAAAATGGACAGAAATTGACGAAAAAGGATGTTGATTTTTAACACGGATATGGCAGAAGATCTTTTGGTTATTTTTCAAACCATCTTTCGCTAAAGGCAAACTCACATCTCATATCTTCTGTGCATGGCGTTTGATTCTGCTTGGCAAACTTTTGCATGGAGAGACTTAAAGTTTATATTGAAATTCGGAAAAGGACACTAATGCTGGATATCGAACAATACGCAGCAAAACAGGTTGTAGTCATCATAATTACATAACATAGAAAGGGGAAATCCAGTAAGTGGGCCCATTTCCTGATGATCTCTTGTCTGTTCATCGAATGTAGTAATGCGTTAAAACTGTTCCCAGAAATCATGCTTCCAAAAAACAACGGAGAAAGGGGTGAACACAAAATAGTCTACTGAGTTGCTAATGTTTATGTTATCGTTATACTGTGGAGTGAGTGGGACGCCGTTGTATTTAATGAGCATAAAGTGAGTCCAACCATTTGTGAGCAGGAGCAATGGGCAGGGTTGACTTTTAGGATTAGGCATTTATAATTATAAAACATTATATAAGGTTTTTTTTGTCTTAAAATCCTAAAAATATGCAGACGCTGAAGCAATAAACTAAGAAGTATTTCTAGAATCATGCATTTTATCGTATTTCTTAGAAAATTAGACGAAAGTTGCCTTATTGATTCAGAATTTAATAGGATTTTAAAAAAAAATAAACCAGGGGCAAACACTCAAAAGCCGAATTTTCTGTTTCTCTGACTTTTTCCCTAGCTTTCCTGATTTATTCGGTACAAAATTTCTAAACAATAGGCATTATTTTATTTGAACTTGTCAAATAAAAACGTAAATTATAGACATTTGAGGCTCTAAAAATGCTAATTACGCATAACATGAAGATGAAGTCAAACTAGGCCCAAAATAAAGCCTACGCTCAAAACCGAACCCTGACAATAGTAGGACGAGACAAAACAGTAGCGTTGGCAGGGATGAGAGCGTCTGGACCAAAAGACTTCAGGGATGAGCACTCAAGCTTCAATCCGCTTCCGATATTCCTTCACAATGTTCAAGTGAAGTGTACGTAACAGTTAAAGCCTTCACCGGAGGAACATGCAAGGAGCACAAAGGGCTACAGAGTCTAAACCTCAGGGCTCTCTTGTTATGAAAAGACCTGATGAACATTTCCAGATTGCCACAAGGATTAGAAACCTCCGGTTTACATTGGGCTTCCACTAAAGTATCTAATATTCAGTCCTACTTGCCTTGTGTCTCTGCTAATCTCGGTTTTCAAAGAATCACTCCACAAGTACCAAACAGGACATGATATAAAAAAAGGATTAGCACTCTATTCTTCCTTTCCCCTATTCTCTTCCCTTGTTTGAGAAGGGGGATTCTTTGGAGGACTGAGATTTCTTCAGGAAATTGTGTTCGTTAGTCGGTTAGTCATTCTACCTGTTCGTCATACATGGGCACATGCAGAAAGTGGAAGGGATGATAAAACATCCCTTGAGTGGGAGTACGTAGTACCTTGAGTCTACAGGTTCGGGTACGTGTTTTACCGGTCATTAATGCAAGCAATACCCTTAAAACTTTGTATGCTCACTTTTTCCCTACTGATCTCTATCACAGGCTTTTCAGCTCGTGCGAAGCGGTGATGAACAACGAGCACGAGACAGGAGACAAGAAAAACTATGGCAGTAAAAAAAATAGACATGAGCTCACCTTTGGAAACCCTGAAATACCGTTGAAAATTGGAAAAGACTCAACTTGAAATTCACCAACACTTTCATGCGAGAGGTAGATATGTACCTGTAAATCTCTTGCTGAGTTGTTTGCAAAAGTAAAAAAAACGCAATGGTTTTGTATCCTGTTCCAAATTCCAAACCGAACATGATCAGACACTTTGGTCAGCAAAAACGTTTTCAGTCGAAAGGTTTTTGCGAGGATTCCTATTGGAAATGACTCATGTACTCAAAAATGTATTTGGCATTCAATTTCAATTTAAGAAAATATCATAAAAAATGTGTCGAAAAAGACACGAAAAATACCTTCGC
>JAQFXZ010000640.1:0-17124 GCA_034694025.1 Ceratophysella scotica | reverse complement strand
ACGAGAGTTGACTGACTCTGCTATCTCTCCTGGCTGTACTTACTGGGACCAATGTCCGCACTAGAAAGTTCATATTCAAATACAAAATACTGTGGTACGGAATCGTACATGAATAGTCGTAAAATGAAACTGTTGGCCAGCCCAAACCCATGAAATGGTCGGATCGACTTTGTTTGTTGTAATAAAGCATAAATATGTATTATGTATAACGTTTTATTGTATCTTTGCGTTGAATGTAATCTCTCCTAGCAATCTATACCTGAAAGTAAATAATACTGCATTATTGAACTTATGAAGGTTACCTAATACGAGAAAATGGATATGATTTTGTCAGTCAATCACTGAACAAAAACATTTCAGTTTCACTGGATTCAACGTTCCATAGAATCCACGTCAAGATCAAGTGTGATTTCAAAAACTTCTTCTTCAAGTGGCTGCGACTCTGTTTGCTGTTGGGCTTGGGTTTCGAGCTTCTTATCCCGTTTCTCATGCACCTTCAAATGCTTGTACATGTTTGACTTGAGTCGAATGAATTTATTGCAATTATCATAGGGACATTTATGTTGAGGTGCCGAATGGGTTTTCATATGCTCCTGCGAACAAGTAAACACAATAAAAGACAATTATGTTTAACGAGCATGGGATTAGAGAGCCCAGGTGCAGAGTGTGTACCTACCGATAGATACTCCTTTCTTTTGAAGAACTTTTCGCAAACTTCACATATAAATCCTTTGGTTGAACGGGCATGAGCAGTGGCTTCGTGAACTTGCAGTTCTTTGGCTGATACAAACCTATTACAAACGTTGACGATTCCGATAGTCAAACCAATACGAAATACGAAAGTTGTCAATACAGCTACTCAGTACATACTTTTTATTACACTTGGGCTTGGGACAAAGATGCAGTTTGAGTCCGTTGTGTTTGAGCATATGGAGAATCTTGGCTGAATTTGATTTGAACGTTTCGTCTAAAACATGAAATAAAGATTAACTTCTCGTCTCGTATCCCGAAGAGAAGATGACAGATACAAGTTTCACTAACCGCAAACGTCACACTTATATGTTTCTACGTCACGATGAATCGCGTCCCGATGTCCAATCAAGTTGCACTTCCTTTTGAAATACTTTGAACACAGTTCGCACTTCCACCTCTGATCAGTGCCAACTTCTTCAGCATGAACAGTATTCATGTGGACGTTGAGACTGCTGTTCAAGCTGCATCAGAGACCCAAAATTCACTTAGGCAATCAAATCAACAAGATCTTGGTCCTTGGTCAACAGTACACTGAATTTTCATGCTTCTTACCCTTTCCCACATATTGTGCACCAGTTCATGAAAGCTCTTCTTTCTTCGGAACTCATATGCGTCTTTGCGTGACTTACCTACGATAAACCACATTAAACATAAATCTGCACTAAACGAAGAGGAGTAAAGCTGACGTTCGTCGTTGGTTGAATGTTGAATTTCTTACCAAATGAGCTTTCTTAGAAAACGATTTCTTGCACCTTCCACATTTATACTCCTTTGTAGACTTTGTATGGGCCGACCGCTTGTGTACCATTATACTTTTTGCACTTGGAAGCTTCTTATGACACAGGTCACATCTGTTGAATTGCACAAAGTAAAACAAATTGACGGAATTAAATGGGATTACTCATTACTCTTGAACAAACCCTGTTAAAAATTAAATCAGATTCTTATTACTCGTAGAAGAAGAAGTGATGAAGCCAATGTTGGGCGTAACTCTGACCCAGCCCGGTTTTATCCGTTAGTGGAAAGTGTTCGTTGCAAAAGTCACATCCAAAAGGTACGTCATCAGCTTCAATTATTTCGTGAACTTCTTGGAAATGTTTAACAAAATCCAACGTGTTTCCTGAATCAAGCAACTTGATACTTCTGTGGTTGAACAATATGATAGTGATAACTTAAAATTCAGAGTATTTTGATTCTTACCCTGAATTGTTAATCGACAAGCAGAACAAAACCATCCTCGTGCAAAGGGAGGCTCCACAGCATACATTTCTAAACACGATAGCTTCTCAGTTTTGAATCCCACCCCTGACACCGAAGAAATTACACTGAAGATCTTATCCAGAACCTGGATTGAATAAATAGATTGACATTAAATGTTAAATCTTCTTAAAATGCAGCACAATCGAATAGATTGACATAGGTACAATGTTACATTGCCTGCTTAAAATAAAAACTCTCATTTTCAGAATAGGTGCATTCAGAAAAGGAAATTAAACTTACTCGGTTGGGTAAATAACGAACGACCCTGTGAGAATACTTGGAGGCCTTCAGCAGTTGATTTGCGTTATTTATTAGTTCGAAATGACGATATATATTAGAAAAGCCCAGGTCAGTAACACCGAGCTGTGGAATAACAGTTGGACTAGACGAATTCTTCACCTAGAAATAGAAATACGGTAATTAAAGTACCATTAAAACAACTGAACTTTAATTCCATCAAAACTTTCCGCAACACGCTACATACAATAGCTTAGTTAATATTTTGAAACATACAAAATACTCTTCTGCAGGGTGCCATTAAAAAATGCAACGTAAAATCCGCAAAATAGAAACTGCATAAACCAACCGAAACATGAAAAACCGCGACACAAAAATTACATTTTACAAAAACCTATAAAACTGAGAAGTACTCCTTTGCTAAAAGCATGCAATATGCATAATGTATTAGGATGTTCCAAATGCTGAGTTCCAAGTTGACACTAGATTGACAGTACTTACAATTTAACCCCGAGGTCGCTAATTAGCAAGTTTTAGCCACTAGTAATTAGTAGGTACTTAACTAGTGATTCAATGTTTCGTGCTTTAGTTAATTATTGCAGTATTTAATTTGCGGTTTTATGTTGCTGATTCAAGTGTTGAAATGTTTTTATGATGCGGTATTTATGTATCGGTTTTATAACACATTTTTTATGTTGCGGTTTTCATGGGCTTCACTCCTGTACTGACATTTTTGAATTGAGCAAAATTAGAATACTGCGGATACAAAATGCAATGAACATCAAAATAGCACTACGTACCTGATCAATAATTTCGGAGAGTTTGTTTTGTGCAACACTGATTGTTTTACGAAATTCCGAAAATGCCATCACATTGTCTAAACACTCCATACAAATGTCACTAGGAAGTGCGTCTCCGAAAGAAACGTCAATGTCCAACATTTGCTTCAAAGCTGGAAGAAGGTTAAACTTGTTTGCAGTATGCGGTCCACGGGCATTTTCAATTAGTCCATTATCTGCCACATTCACATCTTCAAAGAGTGACACCATATTGTCCTTTGGAATCAAGCAAACTCTGCAAAGAGCCTTTGTATAAATATATCTTTGCATTTGTAAAGAAGTTCCACCAGGCACTGCTATGTTTAGCATTGAAGATTTCATGATATCACTGTCTGCTGCAGGTCGACGGAAGTCCTTTGTTTTGGGAGCCAAGCCTTGTCCTTGGCTTTGGCTCCCTTGAGTAAATGCGGCAGATGCTAATACATTTAATGACAGATCCTGTTCGATTTGACAGAGTGGTTCCTGAACTTCATTGGATATTGTCACTGTATGGCCTAACTCTAATTCAGTCGTAGGTTCCAACACAACTTCTTCTGTCTGATCACTCACACTCACATACGTTCTTAGCAGCTCTGGTAAACCTTGCTGACCAAGCTGAACTGGCAGACCGTCGCTTGTAGTTAACTGATAAACTTTGCCATCAGCAGCTTTAAAAACAATGGAATTTGCTGGCATGATCGGGAGGAAGTTGGACGCGGGTGGGTTGACGGGGAGCATGTTCGACACGGCTGGCCTGATGGGTACTAAGTTCAACGCGTTAATGGGAGGTTTGGGCTTCAGAATTTGTGGATGAACAAATATCCTAGTAGGTTGCACCGGTTTAGATGTTTTTGCAAATGCATGATCATGTTGAACATCTGCTGCGTCTGCAGGATGACATCTTGAACTTCCGGTGTCTTCAGGTTGATATGAGTCTTCCAGACGAACCAGAAGTTGATCTTCGTCTTCACTCCCAAGATCCACGAGCTCGGGTTCAGGTTCAAGGTAAGTTTCTTCAGCCGCAGTTCCCTCACCATCACCACTCGAATTCTGCTGAGCCTCAGTTGGGCTTGAAATGCTCTCATCGTCGTCCCTCTTGTAATGAATTTCACTTTCATCATATTCAAACATTTCTCCTTCAGGGTCGATGCTCTCAAGTATATTCAATGTCCCATCCTCATCCGATTCACTGAACCCGATAGCAGTGCTTCCTTTGAGACCGTCCATATTCATATCATGTGAACTGTGAACTATCAGAGTCAGATGCTCTGGCTGGAGCGTTTATGGCTGCCGAGTTCAGATAATTCTGTTAGAACATAGATGATAGAAGTACAAGAATAGTCACTGTTACTAAATCAGCATACTATCTTAATTTTTACAAAAAAATCCATCCCATCCCAAATGCAGGATACAGGATGCAGGCAGATGTTGGATATATACGGATATACAGTGTACGCTAGCATAAGGCTTAACTTCCGTGTGTGTAACATACCTATTTACATTATTATGAAATATTGTCGGCTGGACTGGAACTGGACTGGAGATCGAAGAACAGGGCGACGGCGTTGTTCTTCTTAATGACGGTAATATTACTGTGTGTTTACCTGCTGATTTAATTTTATGATGTCCCAGGAAGAATCTGTGGAATATATATTCCAGATTTATTCAGATACAAGATACAACCCAACTCGTGTTTTGTAAAAATTTGTGTTAGGGATCCCGTTTTCAATCGTATTTTTTCCAGAACACATGTAAGAGCCACTTTTATGTTTTAACTTTCACAAAAGGTATCTAATCCTCACCACAACATAAAAGGCTATGTCAAGGCATTGTCAATGCTACTGAACAGTAATAAATTCACACGTTTTAGAGATCTGCGACCACTCTGCGACTCATAAACCCACCCGTCTCCTTTCCAAGTTCAAATCCCATTCCCATTCATCTCATTAATTTTAAGACGCTTTGTTTGTACAAATTACAATACATGCATAGTTCTGAAGCTAAATCAAAATAACGTATGCTAACTAATTTCTCATAAGAAAAACCGCTATGCTGTTTGGATTCCAAACAGCAAGGGGTTTTCGGATAGTATGGTTTCTCAAAAAACCTGAGGGAGGGACTGAAACTGAAGTAAGAGCACCTCACAAAAGGGTTTCATGAAAAGCCGCTATAAAATGATCGCGGGATTTTCACTTATGGAGAATTAGTTGTGTAGCCGTTGTTCATCCTCAATCTGGCAAAGAAATTATAGCCGCAGTTTGTGGTATTGGAATTGGAAGCGTATAAAAGTATTGGTATTGGAATTGGAAGCGGCAAAAAAGGGAGCAACTCTGTTCACCAATTGGCGGATTTATACTTCTACATTAATACAATATCCTACATTATTATTGTTTTCGAAATTAGCTAAGCACTAGAATCGTTCCAACCATCTCGCTTACTATGAAAATTATATTAAACTAGTCATCAGGATGAATTTGCAAGTAGACGCGGTAACTAATTACATTCATTATTTGAAGTTTCAATTATGCATCAAACTTTCACAAACAAAATAGCTAGTTCGGGACTTTAAATTCCTTGTTCTGAATGGGAATGGTGAAAGTGTTTCTTGGGTTATGTTAGTTTTAAACTCGCCGCAGGCGTGCTACATGATTATTGCGTTGGTTAATTTAATTATTGATATCAATCCGATAAGTACCAAATTGCAAGCGGAGGAGTGCCGTTTGTGCACGTTTCCACTTTCGAGCCAGAAGTAAGAAAGTGGCGCGGGAATTTTCGAAATTTTGACGAGCTCATGTTCGTTGGATTTGTAGAATTTTGAGTTTTTCAGAGAGTTTTTATCACAAACTTCAATCAATAATCAATCACATATCTGATATCACAGAAAGTCGACCCTGGGGTCGGTCGGGCGTCATCGGAATCGGTATTATTTAACATCTGACCTTTTCATCTTATCAACGAAGATCAAATATACCCAAAAGGTCATCCCAGTAAATAGTAAACTTTCTAGGCCCTCCGTTCAAGAATACCAATTACAATTGAGGCCAAACGGCGGAAAATGACCTCGACCTCAGAAGATGAGCGAGGTCCATCAAGACTCTTGCTCAAACTGAACGATGCAATGGAAGCGAGAAAATTCTACGAAGCCCATCAACTCATGAGAACTATTAACTTCAGGTGAATTCAAAACATAAAATATGTCTTCAGGTCGAACTAGCGCAAGCCAGGCCGTTTCGCAGTGCTAATCTAACACAGTCTGACATCTGACATAATACATCATCCATGTGTAATTGCTACTTTATTCCGTATTTAGGTACACAAGTTCTAAGAAGTTGTTTGAACTTGAACAGTTATTGGTGAAGACTGCTGCAATGCTGCTTGTTGCCAAACAGGTATATCATAATCAATCTTCTTGTCCTGGTATTTGTAATTTGTAATTTAGAATATTTAGCAAAATAGCGTTGCTTTGCTAGGTTTATGCGTGAGCTCTAATTCAGAATAATTTGACTTCTTGTATCCTTCAAAGTATGAAAGCGGGAGCGATGTGGCAATTATGATGACCAAGCTGTTTATTGACAATAACATTCCTGTCACTTCCGAGCGAGTCAAGCATAGCATAAGGTAATTTTTTGTTAGACACGTCTACCACCTTTGACCTTCGAATCTCATCTAACTACCATCCAATACCAAATGTAATTTTGAATTTACAATTTCAGACTTGTGGAGTTGATGCAGACTTCACCTGAGCGGCAGAATTTCATTGCAAATATTGTCGAATGGTGCGGGAACGATCAGGACGCTCTAGGCAGCGAGTTTCATGATGTTGTAACAACTATCTATATGAAGGGTATGTTGACGTTGACGTATTTAAGCTCCATATTGAAAGCATTCTCGATCCATTTCGACCTAGGGCCTCACAAATACTGAACTTCTAACTAATGATGATTTGTTGTAGAGCAATCCTATCCTGAGGCCTGGAAACATTGTATTCGTATCAATAATGGGAAACAGATAGCAAAGTACACTTTGGATGTAATTAAAGGTTCTGGATTTAATAAGGAGGAATATGACTTAACTTTGGCGATGCTCGTGCTAACCCTTGTCGTGGCGAAAAGGATTTCGATTGCTGAGGAGGCAAACCGAGAATTGCACAGATTATGCAGTTCTGAAGTGACGGATACTCCGCTCTGTTTTGGGATTCAATTCCTTCTAGAGGCCGTAAAAAAGTAAGTATTGGTGGCTCTGATTTGTTTGAGACGTAAGTACTCGACTCATAGATGGTCGAGTTGCCCTAGTGAGTAGGACAGTTAGACAATAGACAAGGTAGGGCGCTTCGCCAAACAGCCCTACTAAACAGGGCGAAAATTCAGAATAAGCGGTAGAGCAAGTAGCCTGAGAATCCAGAATAGGGCGGTAGAGCAGTTGTACAAATTGGCTGCCCAACAGAACCGCACAAAGCAGTCATAGATGGGCAAGCGGTAAGCTCTTCTTCTGAGTAGGGCGGTAGGGCATCGAATTCGGAATAGGGCAGTAGCGCAGTAGGTCGAGAATTCAGAATAGGGCAGTAGAGCTGTAGGGCAATATCTCCAACGTAGGGCGGTGGGACAGTAGGGCAAATTGACTGCCCAACAGGGCCGCACAAAAACAATCATATATGGACAAAATCTCCTACTGTGTACGGCAGTAGGGCACAGAATGCGGAGTAGGGCGGTAGTCAGTATGCCGAAAAAGAATAGGGCTGTAGGATGTTGGGCAGTATGCCGAAAAAGAATAGGGCTGTAGGATGTTGGGCAGTATGCCGAGAATAAGAATTCCGAATAGGGCGGTAGGGCACATAATGCGGAGTAGGGCAGTAGGGCATACTATCTGCCAATCAATGGACCTACGCAACCATAATTTAGTTCTAGGGAATATTTATAAGATACCAATGCCGAATGTCGGATTTCGAATACCAAACATTCTAATTCTAATTTATTGTTTTTCCCATAGGGATGATGTACAGATCTACAAGACGGTGAAAAGAGTCTACTGGCCAAGTTTCAATCGTTCTACAAATATTTGCCGTCTTGTGGACTTAGTTGGCAAAGTGATTTTCCAGATTCCGGATTCGTCACGTGGTGGCGGTGGATTCATGTCCACCTTTATGAATGCTCTGACGCGACCAGATCCTCCTCCAAAATTGGGAAACTCATCCACAGCTGATCAACTTGCTCTGGACTAACACAAATATCTGAACTCTGATGTAAATCAAACGGAAGTTGGAGAGAATGTCCGCACTAACGTTGACCAGTGTTCAAGAAGATAGAAATTATTTCCGACATTGCAGCGGGTAGATTTACAATTTACAATACTTATGCTGAGCGTAAGGATTCATTTAAGTTTTCAATAATATGTGAGATAGGATGACAATTTGACTTGAAATCATAAGTATTTGCATGTAATAATCAATTTAACCAAAAAATGTTAGGAAATATGCTAATGTCGACCATCTACATGTGGCAGCAGAGAGATGCGAATTTGAATTTGCCCCATCGATTAATGTTTAGGTTAAATACAAATTCGCATCTCTCTGATATTTAGTGCACCAATTCGTTTTATGAACGGACAGCAATAGCGAAGCGCCTTTTGCGCGCGATGTGTATAGATTTGAAATCAGATAATTTTACTGAGTTTCTCTTTAAAATTCATAATGTATTCATGTTAGGGCCTTGGCAATATAAACCAAACTCGAGTAATAAATCACCAAATAAATCGGCCTCATTTTGACTGTATTTTATCCCAAAAATGGCGCAAGTAGATTTGCTTTTCCTTGATGAAGACTTGTCAAAGCCTGTCCAGTTCCGTGATGGAGATTTGATAAGGATTGTCCAGTTGCATGATGATGATGGGATAGAACTTGTACAGTGGAATGATGATGGTTCGTTGGAGGTTGTACATGTACATGTCCATAACTAGGCGGACTAGTATGATGAACATTGTGATGAGTATGAGGCCTTGGCGTATAGTAATGAACAGGTTGCTGAATATGACAGGAACAGGCTATAGGCATCTTGAAGGTGTCAATGTGAAGACCATCTTCGTATGTCCAAGCCACCAGCCGAACAAAGTTATGTTTTTGAAGACATCGTGAGTAGTAATGTGAGTCAATGTAGCTGCAGGGAGCGTTTGGATAGCTAAGGAAAGGTGACCATTAAATATGAGTATTACGAGCGTTGTTTCAATAGCTTTTGACAAGCTGTTAAACGGACAAAAAAGAATGAATTGGGTTGAAAGTTTCACTACATCTAGAGTTAGCTAGGACTGCAGCACAAATTGGGTAAAAAATATTCATATGGACAGTTTTTAATGTAATATTTGTTTGATATGTTTTTTTTTCATGAAATAGTTCATACAAGATTTTTGTCTGATATGACGGCTTTCTCATGAAACAATTCATAATTTCAAGACTTTTGTCTGATATGGCGATTTTCTCATGAAGCAATTCATAACTTTAAGATTTTTGCCTGATATGCATTTTTCTCATGAAAACATTCATAGATTTTTGTCTGAAATGGCGTTTTTCTCATGAAAAAATTCACAGTTTCAAAGTTTTCGTCTGATATGGCGTTTTCTCATGAAACGTTCACAGTTTCAATAATTTTTGTCCGATATGGCAATTTTCTCACGAAAAACTTCATAATTTCAAATATGTTTGCCTGATTTGTCGTTTTTCACATGAAACAATTCATAATTTCAAGATTTTTGTCTTTTATGGCGTTTTTCTCATGAGTAAATTCATAATCTCAAGATTTTGTCTAACATGACGTTATTCCTCATCAAAAAATTCACAATTTCAAAATTTTTGGCTCTGCATATTTTTCATTTTTCGACAATTGAGCTGATTGAGCAAAAACCACCAGGATTTTGATCGTCCAGAGATTTTATCAACTAGAACGGAAGAATTTTAGTTTACAAATCACTCAAAACCGAGTTTTTTCTGCTATTTTTAAAAGCTGGAATTTCACTCATTAAAATTTAAGCCAGTGATTAGTGTAATGCGAAAAAAGAAAGAAAAAAGGTTTAGGAAAGAAAACTTTTACGAAAATTGGTCAGAAAAATTGGGAAAACTTTCTACTAAAATTGCTGTCACCTATAGATATTCTTACCCAATTTTTTGCTACAATGCAACTTAGTTTTTGCTTTACCCGTGCTGAAAGAGTCAACCCAATTCATTCATTTTGTGTCTGTTTTACAGCTTTTTAAAAATAATCAAAATTAATGAATCTTAATCCTTATTTTAAACAACATTTTAAAGTCTTACATGCATTGTTCAAGTCGCAGCGTCTGAGTGTATGCCTGTTGATGGTAGTTCGAATGACCATGACCACTTCCTGTGCTGCCAAGACCGCCCCGTGCTACATGTCCACTGCCGTGTCCATGTCCATGGGTTGGTACATAGTCTAAATTAACAATGACTTTCCATTTTCCATACGTGTTCATTGCCCGTCTCGGTCGGCCGTAGAATATATCCGACGGACAGACATAACCACCTTTCTTGTAGTATTCTTCACTGTAACTGTAACCGCTAGAATAAAATCCAATTCAATTTAAATCAGAATTAGAATTCAGCTAGTGTAACTTATTCAATGACGAGTATGTATGCATTAATTACGAATAGGGTGGTTTGTATTTGTCCAAATGGTGGTTATTCTTTTCGGTTCCTCCGTAGTAATGGGAATACGTGTAGCCTACAAAAATACAAGAATGTTTAGCATTATGGAATCAGAGTACGATTTTAGGTCAGGTTAGGTCCAGTATTTTTTTAATTTATACGAGGGTTGTTTCATTAATTTTGAACCATTTTGGAAAAAGCTTTAAAACAGACAGGAATTAATGAATTGGGCTGAAACTTTCACCACATCAGAAAAAATGGGCGAAAAATGAACAGTCTTGAAGTTTTGAAAAAAATTAATGTAAGTAAAATACTTTTTAATAAAATTTTTTAATGAAAACTGTCTCAATGGATATTTTTATCCAATTTTTTGCTGCAATTCAACTGAGTTATTGTTTCACCTATGACTAAAGTTTCAGCCCAATTCATTCATTTTTGTCGGTTTACAGTGTTTATAAAATAGCTCAAAACTACTGAAACAACCCTCGTACCTTCTTCTTCGGTCCTTGTTAGTCCATCAACAAGATTATCTGCGGACTGGTAGGTGACATCCGCCAAAATACGCTGTCCGGAGTGCCTTGCTTCTCGAATAGCCCATTGAATGGTTTCTCTACAAAAGTACGTCGCAACTCGGTTAAAAGTTGGTTAAATGCATCGAATTTAAATATTTAGATCAAGGAAAATCAATTTGCAATTGTTCTTTGTTCTTGGAAGAATCATGAAATACTTACGTGGGGTAATAATGATCCTCGAGACAAAACGTCAAATTATAATGACGTCGATTCTCATGTGCACATTCAGGGACTTGATGCGTACTGTAGTGGTATGGTTGAAATTGGGCCTATTTAATTATTAAACGAATCATTCCAACAACTCATTGAGCATTACTAATTTAGGTGTGTTTAGTCTCATTCCGTATGTCAAAATGGTTACAAATTACAAAAATGTTTATCTTGTGCAACAAAATAATCTGTTCAAGAGGCAAGACTTACATGACTTCCTCTACTGTGTCCATATCCGTGACCGTGACCAGAACCATATTGTGAGTGTGGATGTTCTCCGTAACCAAGCTGAAAATTAGTACACAAAAGCAAGTTACACGCTGCCTGATCATTGATCATAATGAGTAGTTTTGTAAGCTTGAAAATTGCGTGAATTAGTGCTTGAATGCGATTTGAAGATTAGACCGTTGTTTCTTGTTTCTAGTTTGACTAATTTATTTACGATTTTGAATCATGCTAAGCCCTCAGCATTATCCAACATCGAATGACACCATGCGTACGAGAGCAAGGACGCGAATCCTGCGTACTTATTGGATTTCCTCCTTGAAGCGGAATTCGGCTTTGATGCACCGCAGTCAGCCGGAAATGAAAGAATTTTGGCCAAATATTCTTTAAATAATCTCAAAATCTTTGCCTCTGAATATTTTCCCCACACTTGAGCAGATATGAACTGCCATGTTTCTGACAAATGTTTCTAGAGATTTTACCAAGTAGGACGGACGATGTAATATATTTGGTAAATTACCTCAGATGCGATTCTTTTTTGTCATTTTAAAAACCACCAAAACTGAAATCTTACCTGGAATTCAACTAATTTAAGAATATTCTTGGAATTGTATTGTTTTGCTTTACCCGTGGTAAACGTTACAGTACAATTCATTCACATTTGTCAATTTTACAGTTTTTCTAAGACGCTCACGAACTATTGAATGAAACACCCTCATATTTTCGTATGGGTTCAAATCAATGTATTTTAGCAACATTTACCTTATGACCATGAGACTGATGGTGTCGATCGTGATCTTGTGTTCTAACAGCATCATTGTGGTCATAATGTGCGTGTGGATCCCGATGGACCACAGAAGGCTTCAACGGTTTCACGTAGGATTGATGGAAATGATTTTGCTGATGATGACCTAAATCCATACACATGCAAATCAAGTCCACGTTGAATATTATGGAACGGTTAAAGTAAAGATTATGGAAGATACTGTAGCCACCTATTGCAAGTAACCGCCTGTTGTAACCACCAAACATTTCGATAAACCTAAACCTAACCTAACCAGAATTTAGCAAGAAATCTGTCGCGGGTTTCCGTCATAACCTATCTTTAGCATAATCTATAAAGCATCGAAAAGTGTATGCAAATCTAGAAAACGCTCTTAAATTCGCTTTTCTCAGGGGTTACAATGGGTGGTTACATTACAATGTGCGGTTAAAGCGTGTTCGACAATATTCACTTGAACCGATTATCCGTTAAATATATAGAATTGAGAATGCTCGAATCAAAACTTGGATTACCATGACTTTGCGGGTAGCTGTAGCTATTGTGAATACCAGTTCCTTCCGCATCAATAGCCACGCTACTATTTCCAGAATTGCTCTCCAATGCTTCAATCGTATTATTGTCCAAGGGAACAAGCACAATTAAACCATCATCCAGCTTTCCTACATCATCTCCAGGAAATTCTGATAGATGAGATTCGTCGGCCGCATTCTGAAGTTCATCAGCTACTGCATCAGCGGGATCAGGGCTAACAGTTGTTGCTGATTCATTTGCTGAAAACTGATCTCCAGCTTTTGGCAAACTTGGAAATGGAAATGCTTCTTCATCCTCATCTATGACGGCGAATGACCTTTCGGAAATATCTGAAGGATTCTTCTCATATACCTCCGAGTATGAATCTGCACTTCCGGTCGGAGTTGATGGGAGTAACGGAGCCTCAAACTCTGCTGGAATTGGCACTTCGTCCTGATTAACAATTTCAGGTGCTTCAACTGGAGAAACGCTCAAATCCGAACTGGGTAACAAAGCCGATGACTCAGACGCAGCTTCGGATTCGGAGGATGCCACTATTCCGAGAGCAATGGACATGCATCCCACGACAAGAAATGAATCTACTGCTCTCATAACTTAATCCGTAAAAAGCTGGTGTTTAAAATACTAATCGGAAGGTTTGTGGTCAACTGAAGAGAAAAATGCCACAATTCTTTTCTTTATATGCGTATTTCGGCTAATTTTGTAATCCTGTCGATTTATTTTAATTTTAGCATGTTTGAGGATTACATCTGAATTATAGAGAGCTCATAGTACTAAATAATTGAGCTTGTTGTAAACAAGGCTTAAGGCACCCAATTCTGCTTTGTGGTAGTCAATATGACATTTATATCCGCCAATTTTTTTATTTTGATCCCTAAAACTCAAAAGTAAATTAGTGAAGTTTATGTGTAAGGATTAATAAGAGGTTAGACAATGAAGGAAGTCGTTTACTCGAAATAAAAATATACGCATGGCTCATGAGCAAGGAAAGGTTTGTATGCTCTAAGAAGTTGTCGAAATATATGCGCTAAAATATGCAACAAAAAACAACGTTTTCCGAAACTTATCTTTTGATATTCAAAATGTGAATGCAGTATATCACAAAATCCAGCCAAACTAAAATGTAAGAATTGTAGGGAAACATCTCATTGACAGCAAACCACGAGGATCTTGGAATTTTCAAAACAAGATAATGACAGAAATTAAGAACTGCAAAAAGAATTGTGCATAGGAAGATAGGAAGTGAATAAAATAGATAAATTGCATTCAAACGGTCTTAAAATATGCAATAAAAGTGCAAAAATATGTTCCAAAACTCCAAAAT
This sequence comes from Ceratophysella scotica, assembly GCA_034694025.1. Taxonomy (NCBI): domain Eukaryota; kingdom Metazoa; phylum Arthropoda; class Collembola; order Poduromorpha; family Hypogastruridae; genus Ceratophysella; species Ceratophysella scotica. Next base: position 2,762 of record JAQFXZ010000640.1, on the reverse strand, counting down.
ATGCAGAAAATATATAAAAAAGTATCCAAATATGCAAATATTGTATGAACCAAAATCAGAAGAACATGCGAATATGCAAATATGAACCAAAATTAGAAAATCATCCAAATATGCAAATATGAACCAAAATTAAAATATAAGCCAAATATGCAACAAAATTATAAAAACATCCAAATATGCAAATATGAACCAAAATTAGAAAATCATCCAAATATGCACTAAAAACTTTAAATATGCAAAAAATAAGCAAAATAAAATTTGGCTACATATGAGCCAGGTGCCAGGTTGATGTCACAGTGGAGTTCTAAAATTCGAAAATATATGATTTTGCGTAAGAATCCTTTCCTTACATGAGGACAAAAATGTGCATGTGCATAGAGTTGCCCAGTCCACTAATATGTCTTTGCCTGCATTACACACAAACAATGGAAATCATCCGCTTTGTGAACACAAACATGAATTAATTGGAGTTTAAAATTGATCTTATTAAGATATTTGCGTTACACTTTGTTGGGATGTGGATGTGGGTTGTTCAACTAAGTACGTTACTTGTAGTTTGGCATTGGCTACTCAGGGCTGATCCTTATTGCCTAGAAATGTGCAAAGGGACAATTATTTGGGGTAGAGTATTTGAACACTTGCTAAAATTAAATGTTCGAAACAATTGGCTAGCTCTCAGATGGCTTTCTTTGATTTATCAAACATTCATGTCTGATTTTATTTGTTATTCCAGACGATTTAAAATCATTTCGGAATATTTTCATGCTAAGCCATGCCAAAGACAGACTGGCCAGGTAAAGGACCGACTGTTGTTCATAATTTAGTAAAAAAAAAAACATCAATAAGTTGACCCAATTTGGATATTCCGTGGATTGTCAGTGTCAATCAGAGCAACCCCGCCGTTCTATTGTTCTTCGCTAGCAGTGTTTACATTCAAAATTAACGGAAAATGTCACTTCCAACTTCCAATTGCATAATTCTCAGGAAGTGTTAAGTTAGTGCTCCGCCGTCTACTAATACTGTTGTACGAGGGTTGTTTCATTGGAAAAGCTGTACAACATCATTGCGGCAAAAGATTTTGGAAAAATATTCATATGCATAAAAAAAAATACAATTTCAGTCGATTTTTTTTGTCTTTCTGGAAAACAATTTCTTTCTTTTTCTCCATAATACTTTTTTATCATTTTTCTTTTGCATTACAGTAATCGTTGATCGACTCCCGTCAAAACAATAGAGATCTTTGAATATGCTTAAATTTTCATGACTTGAAGTGCAGGTATTTCAGGTTGGCACAGTTTTCTTTCATAGCAGATGTTTTAAGTAGGTAATTTACAAAATAAATTACTTCTTACGTACTAGTTAAGAAAATCTCTTGAAACTTCAGAAGCATGGTAGTCCATATCTGCTCAGCGTTGAAATATAAAATATATGCAGAGGTAAGGGTTTTGAACTTTTGAATTTTTTATGGAAAAAACGCCATGTTAGACTAGAATTGCAACTTATCCTGTTCCTATGGATACTTTTCCCCAATTTTGTGCCACAATTTAACTTGCTTGATATTCTACCTTTGGTGAAAAAATTAAAGCCGAATTCATTTATATCTGTTTTACAGTTTTTCCAAAATAGCTCAAAATTATTGAAACAATCCTCGTACTGACGTGATGCATGTTGATAGAAGCAGCCAAATTAGAATATCCAAAGTTGTAAATGAGTTTGTACTATGTAAATATTTGTACTTTCATACAGGTGTACAGGTGAACTGGCAGGGGTTTCACAAGAATACTGTTTTCATCAGTCAAGTAGTAGTTTATCCTAATCATATTTTATTTATGACTAATTGTGAACAATTGGGTGGAAACGAGCAATTTAATTTTCCATGACCAACCTAACCTACAGAATATTAGCTCACAAATAGTCCATCCTGTCCTGACTCCTGACGCCTCATACAACTCATTTCCTTTTTGAAATTACTCTGTTGGACAATCCAGGTTAAACGTTCTGCCAAATCTGTTAAATAGCTTGTTTACTTTACTTATAGGTAGTTATAGTTGATTTGCCATAAAATTACTTCTTTTTGTGTGAGAAGAGTGGATTTGTATGTTATTGTAGAAGCTTCTACATTGTTGACTTTATATCTGTGATTTTGTATCTGAAAGACGAGTCGTTTCGGTAGTTTTAGCGATTTATAAAATGTGATTTATCAGGAGCGAAGTGAAGAATCATCAGCTAAATCCTTTCATTGAGTCTCACTCAATACTGTATTTTAAACGAGAGAAATGACCATCGTACAGAATTGCATGGCATATGATGAGAAATCCGCCCCGTTTGCAAGGAAAGAAATCAGGGATGTGTATTATTTGTGTATTTTGTATTGCTTTTGATGCAATCCTGTTCCACAACAAGACGCCAAATTGTGATTTATTTATTGTAGTACTATGTATTAGGTTTAAGGCAAACAATTTTAGCTCTTTCTTTCTTTCTCTTTAAAGCGGCCGTGAAAATAATTTATACGATCCTTGACAGCCCTCGTAGAGCCATTAATTTAATTCTAGAATGAATACAGAAAGTCTCAAAACTTGCAGAATTCGGAAGAATAAATTGGAGATGTGCCTTTGGGTTTGGGTCTCATATTTTGATTATGAAAAACGGCACCAGGGTTGAGCGCCTTGCCCACCCCCAGAGAGGCTGGAAGTGGGCGTCCTCAGGTAATATCTCCATATAAAACCCGAGGCAATTAGGCCATGCCCCTGCTCCTTATTTTG
>JAQFXZ010000639.1:0-17132 GCA_034694025.1 Ceratophysella scotica | reverse complement strand
TGCCATAGCCATATGTGTATGACTAGACACCAATATTGACTATTCGGTCAATCATGTTTTCGATTAATCAATGTCAAATTATTAATTGTGGTTAATTAAGTCATTAATTCAGTGTCTACATGTCACCATTAGACTTGCCATAGCCATACGTGTATGACCAGACACCAATATTGACCCATCCGGTCAATCATGTTTTCGATTAATCAATGTCAAATTATTAATTGTGGTTAATTAAGTCATTAATTTAGCGTCTACATGTCACCATTAGACTTGCCATAGCCATACGTGTATGACCAGACACCAATATTGACCCATTCGGTCAATCATATTTTCGATTAATCAATGTCAATTAATTAATTGTGGTTAATTAAGTCAATAATTCAGTGTTTACATGTCACCATTAGACTTGCCATGTCCATAAGTGTATGACTAGACACCAATATTGATCCATTCGGTCAATCATTTATTCGATTAATCAATGTCAATCAATTAATTGTGGTTAATTAAGTCATTAATTCAGTGTTTACATGTCTTCATTAGACTTGCCATAGCTATAGGTGTATGACTAGACTCAAATATTGACGCATTGGATCAATCAATTAATCGATTAATCAATGTCAATTAATTACTTATATTAATTAATTGGCCGGAATTCTCAGAATTTTCGAATTCAAGACGGTTCCGCAATAAAAATTAGCCAATTAAAAATTAAATAAGTTAAAGTTTTGGGGGTTTAGTAAATATCAAATTATGCTCTCGTGTCCTGAATTATTGGTAAAAATCTAACATAAAAATCTGGAGGACCTGGAGGAGGTTGACTTGGCATGGACAGAGACGTAAATTGACAAACCAAACCGACGCGCCATCTCCGATACTCAAAAAGCACTAGAACCCTCCTATAGTTAAAGGTGACAATGGCAGTGAAGCGTCAACAGGCTCCAACTCTGGTAGGCAACGCTGTAGGCTACAAGACATGACGCTTGCTTTATCTCAACCCTTTTCTTAATTAATTATCCTTCCGCATACACTGATAGAATGTTGTACTAGTGTATGGATTTCATAATTATTATAATATTAATTGTGTTTAACATTATCTGACCCACTGTTCAAAAATTTGATCCATGCAAAAATTCATAACAATACACCAATAAAATCGGTGTCAGTCAACAGCATAAGGAACATGATATAACTGATTTAAAGATTCCAGGTAAAAGTGGCGAAAGCCTTAGTGGCGAAATAAAATGATTTTTTGCGTGGCACAAGTGGCGAAAAATTTTTACTTGAGTGGCAACTAAGTCTTTCGTCATTTTAACCGACAAGGTATTTTTTGGTATTATCTTGTTTTGTGAAAGTACAAAATTTTCGCGACTTGCTTTAAATGTAATTTTTCTCAGCAATTCTTACATATTTTAAAGTTTTGAATGAATTTAATAGCAAAAATTTAGTTTTTATAAATTCAAATATGTATTTTTGCGTTATAAACCGTGTTTGATGCATATTTTAGTGCATATTTTAGCCATTTTTATTGCATATTTTGTTGCATATTTCGACCACTTTTAGTGCAAAGGAACATCTCCTTATGATTGCTATTCACGGGCTATATATGAAGCAATACTGTAACAGGTTTATTTATGCAAAATCACACCTTAGTTGTAATTAAACTGGCCAGCTACTATTACTGATGCACCCAAACAATCAAATCAGGATAAATGATCCAAACTGAAGCCATGAAATATATTTGTTTATATATTTATTATTCGTTCATTTTGGACGTGTCTGAAGCAATTACTTTCCTAACCTAATTTTGAATAATATATAATAATTCTAAATAATATTAATGTTCATAATAGGGATACACAGAAACCCCAGCTTGTTTATCCAGAGCTACAATGCTCTATCGGACTGGATAGGCATTTGTAATTAATTAGTAATCCTATGTTACAGTCCACACATATGGGCAGCACTCCAGGAGACAAAAACAATAATAGTGTACACACATTCAGCCCATTAATAATTGTACGTTCATCACGCACTGACCACAGAAACAACGGCTTAGGTCGTGTCTATCAAATCCACGGTACTACTATACTCCAGAAGAAATGCAGCTGAAGAAATGCCTTTATCACATTTCAGAGGACAGAAAAGACTTGAATCTTGAACCTTGAATTCGGACAGTTTTTCCAATTGTAAAGAAAATTACATAATTAATTAATTAGTGTTCAAAGTCTAGTCGTCTCGTCATGCCCCATATTTCCAGAAACCTAGAAGAACGTAACAGAGAACTACACCACCGTCATTACCATTTGGAAAACAGACTCTACTTCCACCAATAGAAAACCCTAGCACCAGTCTGAGGCAAAGATTCGGCTTAACTTTAATTCCAAATGGCAAGAGGCCTGAAGTGAAAGGTCAAAGGTCATGATCCTAAAGCTACGCACTCTCCCTCACTAACTCATCTCTACGACTTAAGTAGAGCAGTGAACGATGCTCAAAAATGCGAAAAACTAAAGACGCAATGCACTATCCCCATATGTGGTCTACTGACATTGTTCAGTTAGAAGAAAGATCGGTAATCGTTACCCAAGAAACCCAAATGTCCAAATACCTACTCCAAAAAACAAAACCCGAAGAGATTTCTCGTTAAAATTGAACAAATATTTTCAGTCATTTCGTACGTTGTAACTTGTCGGTAATTCTTTTGTGTGACTCTTAAACTAGCCGATCTTCAAATCCACTCAACATTCAACTTAGCCTAGTAACAAGGAACTTTGAAGCAAACAAAAAAAAACAAGCAAAGGACAGTTCTTTCTAACTATTAACCCTCTAGTGTCTTGGACTCCTCCATTACGCAGGTAATTCTGTAATTACTAATTACAATGTAAGAAACTGAAAACCGGTGAGACTCCTACAAACTACAAAATATCACAATTGGGATTTTTCATTTTCTTTTACAAGGGGGGCGTCTAGCGTAGAATACACTTAGCTACTTTCAAGTGAAAAATATTTGTGTAAATAGTATTTCTATTCATGCAAAATAACATGTCCGATCTCGTCTATTTTTGGCAACCTTGAAGAATACATATTATTTTTTTCTTCTTCCTAATTTGAAACTCAGCATTACGAAACTCTTTTGTGGGAATACTAGCGGAGCAAACTATACATTTTTGGGAGTTTATACGTGATACTAAAAATTTTGAGTAACTCTTTCGAATTTCGTACAAATAAATAAATTAAATTAAGTAGAACGCTTTTGTCGACATTTCGCGTAGCTATGACGTTGAGCTGAGTGTTTCTTGGAGTGCGAGTAGTTGCTCGTCTCCGAGTTTGATCTTCTCGTCAATTTCCCGGGCGTCAATGATGAGCTTCGCCTTCATTTTAGTAAAATGCTGGTAATCTGCAAATTCCTCTCCACTCAGGTACTTTTGAAGGAAACCCGCCACTTGAGCTGAGCGTCTGTCGATATTCTCCTTGAGGATTTTAGCTTCTTCAAGCTGTTCCTTCAGTTTGTCGCGTTTGCCCTCCAGGATCTTCTGTAGGCAGAACAATTAATATGAGTTCAATTAGGTTTGTGGGTGACAAGGACAGAGTGACATGTTTGAACTTTATTTAGGGCCAAGTTGACAGTTTGAAGCGGATTGGGCAAAATTGTCAACGTCAAGAGGTGAATGTTGTTTTGAAGTAGAAATGAGATGATACGATTAGAGGTTCTATTTAACAGTTCTCAACTGGGTAGTCTGAGGTAATCTCTTTATCTGTGGTCTGATCTGTGACCAAGACAGTATAAGTAAACTATGGCAGAACAGGTAAAGAGCTGAATAGAACTAACTGTGGACTGCTTCTGTTCCTAGCAACAAACAAAGTTGCACTTTGTTGGTGAAGAGCCAGCCCCTGTTTTCGCTTTGTAATAATTTCTACAATTAATTCCACTGTCATGACGTGCCATGCCTTCTCATTAATCACCCCGGCGGTGGAATTACATAATTGTCAATAGGGCTGACTCCTGCCTGGCAAAGCGGTTCTTGGTTAAGTTGGGAATACAATTTATAACTTGAAGACGCCTGCTTTTCTTGGCTAAACTTCAATTCGAATGACTGGGCACAGAACACAGAATGTATGTAGTAGAAATATAGCACCGAGTCTCAGAAGCCTGTTTTCCGTCTCATTACTCCTTCGACTGTCTACATGGAATGACTTATTGAGAAAACAATTAGCAAACATATTAATTTACAATCCTCCCTTTTTTCAACTTCAATTACGGCTAATGGCTTCTCAAAACATTTTGCGAAAGGATATCGCATTAATTCTATGGGTTCGCAGACCTTAGTTCGATTCAGTCAAACGTGGCCTGCTCTTTCAATCTGCCTTTAACCATCATCGTTAACAAGGTATAACAATAGCTGGGGAAAATCATTGACTAAAATCACCCAAAATTCACCTTCAAAATTCCAAAATCGAAATCAAGCCACTTTTAGCCGTCAAAATTAAATCATCACATCAACATCAACGAGGTTTTCTATTTGAAATCGTGATTTTTAAATCAAATTGTCATCTAAAATGGTTAATTCAGCTGAAAATCATCTCAGGTCAAAATCACATGTTTTAAAAATCAAAATACAAAATCAGGTCATTTCTTCAAAATCAAATTCCGAAAAACAAAATCCTTTAAGTGACCTTAAAATCATTGATTTTCAAAATATAATGATTTTGCCCAGCCCTGATAAATACATTGACAGTTTTGGATGATGGGTTCTGGTAAAACCTAAACCAAGTCCCATCTATTTCGCCTGCAGCGCTGCCTCCTAACTTTTGAGCCTTTTTGTCGCTTGCGTAGCCATTGTCGCCTTCAATTACCATTGTCATTGTTGCCATTGTTGCAATTCAAGTTGTGCTAGGTTAGGTTATCTTGGGTTACGTTACGTTAAGTTTGGTTTAAGCCTAAAATAAATCAAATTAATTAAAGCCCGCAGCGTTCCGAAAAACATAACCTAAATAATAGGAAAATGGGAAGAAAACGCAGAGGCAATCTAGGAGGCGACATAGCATGGAGCTTAGTTTACTTTGAATGTGGATGCTGGTCCCACCAATATTTTGAATCTGGCGCCATGCACATGCATTCTACAGTAGAGCACAAGGAAACGTTTACACGCTCCATGAGGTCAATTACGAGCCCACAGCGTTGAACGTCTCATTTGAAATAAGAAATTCTAGTTACATACGTACAGCATGCATGTCGTCGGCAAATTCAAAATATTAGCAGGTCATTTTCATTAAGTTCCTTTGCTTTCCTCAAGCTACTCAGACCCAGGCCTATGAACTTGTCAAAGGCTAAATCTGCAAAAGTCCTTGCGTTCACGTAGCTGTGGTACATTTTTAAAATCTACCGTTTCCAACAAATGCTTATTGTTGAGCGTAACGTGATATATCCTCAAGGGAAAGAATAATACAGCGGGACTGTTTTGTTTCACTCAAACAGAAACAATTTACTTGTTCATTGTAACCACGAGTCAGGAGAAAACACAATAAGAACATTAGTTCGGATCTGATTAACGTTGTTTGTGTTAATTAGGTACGAGTCGAAAACCTATGAATAAAACCGGGTTTCATGGCTTTGGGCTATCGTGTAAAACTACTTTAAGAAAAAAAGCGCTTTGGACCTGAACTTCCTTGTACAATTTTACACACGTTTGCAAGTCGCAATACTAAGTCGAAACCAAGGATTTTACAAGAATCTGCATCTCGTATAATCCGATTTGAAACGTCATAAACGTTTGGGCTCGTTAACATCCATCAACATGCTCCTAATTTGACAACGACGAAGACCAAAGAGAAATGCTAATCGTCAACGCTTGGTTTACACAAGCGAGTCAAGCCATCTCGAGAATGTCATTTCTGTTTACGCTCTAATCTCATTAGCAAACAAGGTCTTATCCCAATTGTACACGGAATGTATTATGTATGACATCTCTTGTCATTCCAACGCCAAAAAGTTGCCAAATGATTTTGGGACGACAAAAGAAACTGTTTTATGTAACACGCTCTGATGAAATCCACTCAGTCGAGTGTCAAGCAGAGTTTTTAAAAGAACATTAACTAAATCTGAGTCTCAAGCAAGTACCTTCTCTTGCGGGTTTGGAGATTCCCCTAATCCCATCAGTGCATTTTCCGTCCGAGCCAACCGACCCGAGAGTCCCAGGAGTAAGCTTGTAATTTTCTCAATTTCCTCAACATGAAGCTTGAATTTGTCGAATTCGTTTCGTTTTGCAGTCTCCTTAACTCTCTCTATTACGATTTGACCAAGTTGCTCATTGGACTCGATTTCGTCTCGTATTTCCGATTGCTCAATTCGGAGTATTTCCAGCTTTCGACTTATTCGAGACACGAGCACCTCCTGTAAAGAAAATGATCAAATGTAGTGGTTTCACGTCCAAATATCTGGTAAATCGCATATCGCACAGGAAAACGCGGCGCATATTTTGAAATCGTACACGGAAATCTCAGCGCGATGCTTTTTTACCTGACCACTTGTCACATTATTTCACACGTTTCGGTAAAACATTAATCAGCTCAAAATATGACCAGTTGCATGCCCTAAAAAGTTAGTACACGTACCACTTCAATTCAAAATATTCGAACGGAACCGCTAACAGTAAAAATCATGGGAAAACACTTATCCGTCAACAAAAAATAAAGAAAGTCAGGCTAATTTTCCAGGCTATTTCTCCAGATTCATTTCTATCAAGTTAGGTTAGGTTTTCCTAAACGGGCTCAAAAACTTAAAACACGTAGTTCTTCATTATTTTAGTTTAAGCCCGCGCTTACTTGGCTAAATGAACATTTACAGATTAGCCTGGGAAATTAGCCTGGCTTTTCTTTATCGTTGTTTAAGCAAAAATTACAAGCCAAAAATTATTCAATGAATATTCTTAAGTTATATGATGGACTTTACCTTCTGCTTGTTCAGCTCTTGACTGTCAGTGTTACAAATTGAGTCACTATGCATGTCTTTGACGTACTGCGTCAGGAATTTGGCTTTACATTCAGACGTCGTGAAATAGGCTGAATCCGCTGGCAGAGGTGCATGTCCATTGGTTCTGAAATTGAGAAAACAGAAACAAACCTGATTAGCTTCATGATATGGAATCTCGTGCTATTGGATGTCTTTGGGACATTCACCGAGCGCAGGACCTTAAAACGGCATCTCAACTAATTTAATGACAACCCTACCCAACAAATACAATAAAAATAAAACAAATAAGCAACTCAATTCGCGTTCCGCCTTCAACCCGTTGAGCCAGTTTAATTTCTGCCAGTGTGAAGCTCATCAAGTGTAACCACAAAGCCAAGCCAAGCCAGGGTTCATAAATCAGAACTGAGCCTGACTGCCTGACAGCTGAACATTGGGAAATTGGGAACTATTACAGAAAAAGTACAGAAATTTTATGATTATGAGAAGTCCAGCAGAGTGAAGGAATTGACTTCACGACTCGTCTAATTTACGAGTTGGTCGACTATGAGGCAATTCCTATTGATTCATTGCGTAAAAGGTGAGTGGAGCCACATGACCGAGTGACATGCACAAATCAAATAACAATGGGTACTTGCGACTTGGACTCTTGCTTCTTCTGACATGACATGATACTTGTACGAAAATTCTCAATTTACATAAATTAAGGAGATGCCTAATTTCTTGAAACCAAAGAACAAGGACTCACTTCGTATCCACGTAAACTAATGACTGACTCCGACGCATCGTCAGAGTGAAGCTCGAGCGTTCGAGATTGAAGCTGGATCGCTTTCCACAGAATGAACACCTTCAGGAACTGTTAAAACTTTGAATTTGGCGGCATGAAAACGTTTGCTAGGGCATACACTAAGTTTGAACCAAGCGCTTTGGCCAACCAATACCAATCGACACAGACTGGTGGCAAACTTTGAAATCGTACATGAAAATTTGTATTGTGTAATGCTGGTAATGCTTTTCTGATGCAGGACAACTTATCATATTTTTAGTTAGGTTATGCTCAGCCAAAACGAGCGGTATAATGTGACAAGTGGTCAGCCATAAATAAGAAAGCGTTATGTACGATTTCTGAATTGAACATTTCAAATCTTATTCTGGGAGTACTTAAAATATTGACTTAGGTCGAAATTGGTTGTTCAAGGTCAATTTTGTGACCAGGACGTTGTCGTATGCCTCAACACACATTTTCACGCCCCAAAAACTCAAAATTTCAACAGTACCTTGAGTAAACTCTAAATATTTGTGCACAGTCAGTTCTGGGCGTCACTCAAGTGTTATTCCATTGCTGGGGATGAAGTCGAAGTTTGGTTGACATGGAAAGGTGTAAATTCATGTTTAACGATAGGAGCACGAGTGGCATGCGTCTGCCTATTGGAACTCTCACTAATGCTGTAGATTCCAGCAGACCCGGATTCTCCGCTCCTAATGAAATTGCCATAAATGACAATTGGCAATCCCAGGATTCGTCTCACTTGAATTGCATTGACCAAGCCCTCAGTTCAGTTCAGGTAGGTTATGAATTGGCTCATAAACCGTGCGGAACACATGCTAATTAGCATCCGACGTTTCACTTGATTGGGAAAGAGGAATGCATGGATTTGGAAAAAATGACACGACACGTCACACAGGCTGATCAAACTTAAGCCAGACCTGCTGGTCGTTAAAAGTTAAGTAACCAAGGGAGGGAGGAGGAGGGAACTAGGGAAACCGAGTTAGGAGCACGATCCGTCCATCTCACTTCAACACCAATTGACTACAAATTCTTGAGTGTAATCAGCATGCAGAGTCAGAAACGACCTTCCATGCACGCCACCTTCTCCAAATCCCTTCATAATCCACTCCAATACAATTAGAGTCAAATTGTACTACAGTCGGATTTTGGATCCAAACCAGACTCGAGGTCAGTCTTGGTATTTGGCCAGTCTCTAAGCTCATAGTCCCATACAAACTTGTCAGAGACCAATTTTCTCTTCAGATTTCCACGGAAAAGGTCAAGACACGAAAAGGATATTAAGGAATATACTGTACTTTAATTACACCATATTACAACTTGTTTTCTTCCTAAAGTTCAACTCAAGACGCACACAGACACACGAGAGAAGATGACTGCACTCGGAAGAATTTTCCTAATCAAATAAACGCTGCCTCCCGTTCGGATCAGATGAGATGGCGAAATGACGAGTAATCCTAGGAAGAGATTGAATTCTGTGGAGATGGTGACAAATCTCATTAACCTTTCCGGTGGTCTGGTCTGAGTTACAAGTTAACTTTGCAGAATGAAGCATTTCAATGGTTTTGGAACAAGAGACAGAGGGACGCCGACTGTGTCCTGTCCCTCGTTCACTGCCTTCAACCAACTGACGTCTTTCACCCTTTCAAATGGCTTAAATTGAACGGGAGCATGATACGTTGAAAGCATCGATCCTGGTTGTGGTTGCTCTGCTACGAGGACACGGAAAGGACAACAAATCCCGGGTTCGGAGGACATGGGGAAATTATGACAATAAATCTGAGTCATGCATCAAACTCCTGGACATTCTTTGTCTCTTTTTGTCTAAACAGAGTGAATGGGATCAAATGGGCCCTGTTGTGCATTTCATGGGGTCAGGTGGCAGAGAAATAGCCAGACAGGGTGGAACCAACGTGGAACAAACTTTGTAAATAAAGTGGATTTTGATAGATTTTTGGATCGACTTTGGGTGCTTGCTCTTTTCATGGCTGGACTCATTTTGATCGGTGAACGATAAGCTACCCCACACTTCTTCATCTGAACCTTGTGAACTCAAACTTTTCCCAGATTAGCCTAACAGAACAATAGTACCTTTTATTTTGACGAAATCCGAAAATTCCCTTATGAGAACGTAATAGACTGAGTTTAAATTGAAGAATTTACTGAACAAGTATTCACAAGCTTAAACGTTGAATTTCTAACTGAGAAACTATTAATATTACGAAAAGGGATCTCAAAGGTTCAAACTTTAACCCATTTTGAGAAAATAGTTATCTAGTATATTTAAATATACTTAAATAAAAATAGTCTTCTACTAAAATGGAGAAAGTTATAATAATTTTTTATTAAGGAAAAATATATCTTGGAATGAAATTTAATTCCCGCTTGCCAAACAAATTCAGGAAATAGACGTTAAACCAACACCATACACGGTGTCAAATTTCACCAGAGACCAGAGCTAAAGCTAGAGCTAGAGCTAAACTTGGTTTCTCCTTAAACCATTCTGAACAACTTTCTTCGTCCTTCGTCATTAATTCGGAAATAACCCCAAACCCTAAATGCCATCTAAAAATGATTTAATCAACCATTAAATCGTCACAAGTCACAATCCCCAAACCCTCAAAGAACAAGTCTATTTTCAACCAAATCGGACACACTTTACTGAGGACAAGGACCCATACACTTTTTGCGAATTTGCTTGCCTTAGCTTCAGTCATTCATATCAGCTGCCAGGTAATAAAATATTCAGCAATATTTATGGACGTTCAAATATGTACCCAATCCCAACCTCATCCTGGCTGAAAGTGTATTGAACCCATGTACAAAAAAATGCTCGAAATACGGAGCGAATCCAAATAAAAACTAGTTATTCAATAGCATATACACGTATGACAGCACAATACATAGTTTCACGCTCTGCAATTTCCAGAAACATAAGGATCAACCGGATGCAGACAGTTCAGAACAGTTCAACAACTAAAATTCAAATTTCGTTCAACACCCTCTGCCAAAACCTAAACAAATACTAATATTTATCTCAGTTCAGCATCATATTCCCTCGTCAATAGAAAGAGACGGATGGATAGGTCAGGAGAGTGCACACATCATTCATCATGCAAAACAATGGGATTGAAACAGGAATGATTTGCGATGGACGGAGGATTAGCTAGGACGCTGGCTTGATCCGTCCAAACAATCCACCCACCCATGTTTCTTCACACACAAATCTATGTTCCTGCCATTCGTTTCTCCCTTCAATTGATAAATCAATAGTAGCACAATTCCCCCCTGAGAACTACTCAAATCAAAAGTTGCAAATCAGAAGCTCGTACATAATGCAAACAAGCCAACTCACTAATTTCCAAACTAACAAATCTTATTAATATACTCACACAAAACTAATTGCACCCAACAGGCAAGGCTGAGAAGGAAAGATTTGAATATGTAAGCAGTTAAATAGAACGGAGAGGAACCTTTCATTCCAGTTCTACTTTTGCCTTTGTATGTTTGATGTTATGTACATTTAACTTGAAGCTAGTTATTTATTAAAATTCTGTATTATTACATCAGTGTACTTAATACTTAATAGCTTTTATGCCTCAAATGTCCTTCTCATTCACATGCTACTTTCTGATGTATTGTAAAAACCCTTTTTGTCAACTCTGAAAGTCACGTTCTTTAGGAAACATAAAGTGATGCTGGTAGGCCAAATGGCAAATGGCACGTTGCATGTTACACAGACCTAAATGTATTACGTGATTCACCCACTTTACGGTTTGAACTTGAGGAATTACTAATTATTGTACAAGCAACTACCGTACTTGTGCCCTGCCTTGCCATCCATCTGGCTACCATCATGCACAATATACTACATCGTGTCTATTCTCTAAATCAGGTGAGCTGTAATGTGAGTAAGTAGTAACAGAGATGTTAAAGTGCTTCAATTTACAATCCCCGCCTCCTTTGGGTCAATTCGTGCCTGGCATGGGCCTGGGTTGTCTTAGTGCTCTAGACTGACACGAGTAACCCATTTAGCAGGAATTAAACCCGAAAACTGTTCAGGAAGTTGGAGTCAGAAGGATTGGTACTTGATACATGAACCAGCCCAGATCCCACAAGGATTAAGCTAAACACCCTATTGTAGTTGGCATGAAGTGCACGATATTGGATATGATCAAATTCGTGCAGATGCAAAGCACAGAGCACAACAATTTGACTATAAATCAGGACGACCTGCTGGTAACAATGTACGGATCAGGCTACACAATTTCAAAGCCACTTCGCCGTCGACCTGGTCTGACACGATGAATTCAAGCTAAAGCTTATACGTTCAGAGCTCCTCACGACGAACCAATAGCGCTAACATTTGAATTTGACCAAATTCTACCGTCGGAACCAACAATCTAGCGACAATGCATTTAAGTCTTACTGGAAATGTAAATTATGGGCAATATGGAGTCTTTGGATTCAGAATCATTCCAGATTCTTACACCTTTCATTCACTGCATATTTCGAACCTTTGAAATCAAAATTGCAGGGATATGTTTTTTTAATGACAAAAGCGCTTTTATAGAAACTCAAAGGAAATGAAATTATAGTGCAGTATCTTTTTTAAACTTTATTTCTAAAAGTATCACTTCAGCCGGGATCACTCGTTTTTCGTCCATGTCACTGCAAACTTTGTTTTCGCACTTTTTCTGATTTAAAAAAAAAACCATATTAAATAGAAAAAGACAATTATTTGCTGCGCTGAACTTGAATTTTTGATCGTTCAACTTTTTTCAATTTTAATTTCAATTTCAGAATTTTTCAAGAGGGAGACAATTCTTCGCTAAGAATTTCGCACTTAAATACCCAATTCTTTCAAAACCCTGCCCATTGTGTACATTTCTCAGTACGACTTACATTACATTCCATTAAGCCTACTTAAATATTCCAATGGAATTCCAGCCTGACATGTGCATTGTTCCATGCCGTCTACGCATTTGCATAAGAATATGGATTAAACAGCTAAAAAAGAGTCGATCTGATCTCCCAACTAAAATCATGCAATCAAACTAAGCCTAATGCAAAAAGTACAAGGCCGCCATGGAACACGGAGCTTAAATCTTCCTGAGCACCGTCGTCGTCGTGGCTTGGACGGCTGAGGCTGAGGATTGATTTGAACAAAAGGCTCCATTTTTTTTATCTGATTAATGAATCGAGCATTATTGCGCCCCAGTAAATGTCTTACCGTTTTGGACTGGTGTCCTGTGGGAGGAGGACCCTGGACAAACTGTTAAACTCTGGTTGAGTATGGGATGCCGCCGTATCTCGTGTCTCCTTAGTTAATTCCGGACTTGATTGACTTGTTCGGGAAGAGGTCCCACTACTGGTGCTCCGGCTACTGCCATTACTGCTGCTGCTACCACTTCGAGCTTCCATAGAGTCTTTCTTCTGCTTCAATCCCAAGTGGAAGAGTCCTTCCATGTAGTCAGCACTCGTCTTCTGATCTGGCAGTGGAACTGAAATTCAAAGTCAGAACCCAATTAGCACCATTTATTAACACTTACTCTGGGATCATCTTAAGAGCTGAGCTATATATGTAGATGCGCAAATCAATGTTTATGTCATTGACATTGACTGTTATCGTGAAGATAATTCCGGGTGCGATGTGCGCTTCAAAACCAATTGACATGCACTTTTTAAAAATAGGATCTCTAAGGAAACAAGTAGATAAACGACCTGTTTGAACATTTTTCATCGGCTGGAATGTACCTTATCACCATTATCAAGCGTTAAATGAATTGGATCTTGTTAAACCAGCAAAATATTGAAGCACACGTGATTAGAGCCAGAAAACAACGCTGGCCAAAAAGGGCAAAAGCAAAAAAAATCGAGACAAAAACGTCCGAAACGGTTTAAATTAGGTTAGATTAAGTTAGCATCTGCCGAAACGCGGTAAAAAAACTGTAGCTTAAGTTAGGTTACGCTAGGTCAGGCCGTTGTCCCTATTCGATTGTTTTGGCTGTGTTGACATGGAAGCCAAAAAATGCATTCTAGCGATGAATCATCCGAATATAAAAATGCTTTCTAAAAGAGATTCTTTTTAAGATTCCCGGTAAATTTTTTTTTCATAAATCAAAGCGATGAGGTTGCTGACAAGCAGCTACAGCTAGTAATTGGGATACAGTTTATACATGCGCAGTGCAAGGAAACAATGCGCCATGTGGCAAATCTAAGAGTGGCATATATGTATGCAACCAGTTTATAGCCTTTAACCCAGCAGAAAGCATTCCCACGAATTACTGAAAATACAAAGCCTAAAATAGGTCAATCTGGTAGCATGAGGAATATGGTTTAGGGATGGGAAAACAGGATCGACACGGATCTTCATCAAAACTCAGTTTCATACACCTTAAGAACAAAGAATGGGCATATTGCATGTACTTGTCTCGCTAAACTTCAAACAATTCGACTATTGACATATCGGGATCCTTTCATTAAATATCACGAAGAGCTTTATGTTTATACTCAAGAAACGTTACGTTTTAAACTAATGAGGAGTACATGTGACGCAGATTGTAAGACACGGTTACACGGAGCAGAGTTGGAAATTCTGACGTTATTTTTATTACCATTAGAAACGAAGTCAGAGTATAAGAGCTTATTCCCATTGTGTACTTTTTCATCTCAATTAACCTCAAGTTCAACCCCAAGCCTTTGGTTCATTGAATGGAATGCAGAACAAAGTCATTAAGATCTCGTTTCTCAACAAGCACAAAGTCTGTTTTAATTTACATCCGTTGACATGAAAATCCAATTCCAATAATACGCATCAAGAAGGAAGAGAAAGGTTCCTATTCTTCCTCACTTTTCTGCTTATGAATTTGGATCATGAGACAAAATGCACCATGATCCGTATATTAAACAGTAAAGGAAAGTTTGGAGTTCCTCAATCACCATGTCATGGCATGTCATGATGTGCTGTCGTCTTCTTGGTCGCTCCGTGTCAGGAAGCGGTAAGAAGGGAAGACAGGTACTGAGATGTAAAGGAGTACAGATCTGTACTGGCGTACCAAAAGTGAAGCATAATGAATAGTAATGAGTTGAAAATGATTCCTTGTGCACTACAATGCACATAATAGGGAATATGCAAAATGTATAACGTTATCCTTATCATTGTTGTACTTGTTCCATTCCTTCGTCCACTCACTAATATGGATTACTCCTCCGTGCAATAAAGTCCAACAATAGACCATAGATCAACTTTAAATAGTAAATACATTCAATGAACCATATTGCCGATTGCCGACGTAGAAACAAAATGGACCGTCTCTACCTATTGCATAACGCGAAATGCGATGTTTCGCTAAAATTAGCCGAGAATGGCAACAATTTCGCACGTGTTGCACCGGAATACATGATGTCTCAAAAAACTGACACGTGATCCACGCTTCAAACTGTTCAAAATTGCTCCACATAATTTTTGACACCCTTGTTTGAAAAATGCAGTATAATCCTAATCTCTATCTTTGATAAAAGGAGAAAAACAATTAGGTGCAGATCAAATTTACAAATTCAAACTCGACTTAAAACTTTGCATTTTCATAAATCTCTATTTTAACTGTAATAATTTAAACACTCAGTCTGAATCACTTGAAAAAAGAACCATTAACTACAAAATTGACAGTCACCCTGACATTTCTGTTAGGACATAACACTTCCTACAACTGAGTACAGCAAACCATAAAAACGCTAATGAAATGACCAGCATATCTGCAATAGAACCATCATCATCTTGACAGTAGGCAGAGAAAGCGGCTTATTAAGTGCATCAGTGAAGTGGGAAAGGTTACAGGTTTTTCTGCATCCCATTACATCATTATTGAACCAAGCAAAGTTCCACTGTCAAGTGAGCATTTTCATAAAAACAAAACCAATGAGACAGTGGAGCAGGTTAGTATGAAGTTAACAGTTCACAGACGACGGGAATTGAAAGGATTATCTATGGTCATGCATCATGCAATCCAATATTAATTACAAAACATGGACTAATACATGACAAAGTGGGGATTTGAGTCACTCCGTTATTGTATAAGGAATTCTGGCTCAGTTCGTACAGCTAGATCAAAGTCATCCATTTAACTTCCGTTTCTCAACCCAGAACCCAGTAGCAGTGCAATCAAATTAAATGGGTTGAGTATTGAGTTATTACGAATTCGGGAATTTGAATGAGCTAAAACGAAGGTGGCTTGTATCTTTGGAGCATACCACGATGGGGATTTACATATATTCAATACAGAGTTTAGTAGGGCAGCATAGAGAGGAAATGGCTTTCTTACAGATCAGCATTATTCTCCCAAAGAATACAACAGAAATAGAAGGTATCAAAAGACGGAGAGATGATTCTAAAAAGATGGGATGGGCAAGTTGCAAGTCCAAATCTAACCGTAGTACCTCAACCCTTTATAATCCTTAAGTTAAGTTTTGACACAAAAAAGTCCCAAGCAGCCTCAGCGTCCCTACTACTACTGTACTCTCAGAACTGCTGTGAAAGACTAAGCATGGCGTGTAAATTGGTCCGAGTCATGATAGGGTGAATGGTGCTAGAAGACCTTGCATAATCTTCTCAGCCGAAAGAAGCTTCTGCTCCGCAAGTGCATTGGCAGCCTCAATTGAAGTCACGTCTGAAAGGAGTAGGCTTCTCAGGAATTCTCATGAGAAAATTGACACGGTGGAAATAGGAATTAAGAAGAGCATGACTTCTTTCAGTGATGGGAATAGCTCATGATACTGCAAGAAAATATAGAGTGCCGAGTGCCGAGTGCCGGTGCCACAGTGGGGGTTGAAAATTGTAAACAATGTGCAGTTATTAAAATTTTCAGGTGCATTCATTGACATGGCGATGACGGGTGATGGTTATATGGGTGCTCAAAGTAAGCAAATGCTTTAGTATTGTAGGTTTTAAAGCTTAGCAGTAGGAAGTGTCAAAAGCCCAAGCAAAGTAATGTTTAAACGCAATAAACAAATATACACAGCACAACTTGCCGAATAATGTTATTTACATTTTAAGAGGGCTTCCGGGCTTTAAAACTAGGCATTCTTGAAAAATGTGGAGCTAGGCGATTAATTTCGAAAATCTCCGCTAGTCGTCTTATTATTGCAGTTCACGCCGGCGCACTTTTGTTGCCCTGCCTACACGGAAGCCACGTGTTTGGCACTAGCGTGATCTACCGACCCGTTTTCGTTCAATGCAAAGTACATTCAAAACACGTTTCATGCCAGGGAGCGTGATCTGATCAGGCAGTAGTAGTATTGTAGGTACATAGGGAGAGGACACGGCCATAAGAGCGAGAGAAATGGGGTGGGTACCGCGGTGGGGAGAGTTTTGTGTACAAT
>JAQFXZ010000638.1:0-17135 GCA_034694025.1 Ceratophysella scotica | reverse complement strand
AGCCAAAAGTCAAAATTCAACAATGAATTTCTGTTAAAACCTAGCACGGGTGCACGGTTTCACATTATGTCGGTTAGAGTTCAGGGAGTATGTTGGTATAGCTGACCATTGTATAGGTATATACTATTAGACCATACAAATTCCCGGTCCGGTCCTGGCCCAGGACCGGGACCGGACCGGGACCGGACCGATTGAGTCGGTCCTAAAAATCCAAGGACCGAGACCGGGACCGGACCGGGACCGTCGGTCCGGTCCCGGTCCTGGACCGGGACCGTCCCAGCTCTTGTCTAAGAAACAAAATATTGCCAAGTATAAATTACTTGCAAAAAACTTTTAACTGACACACGCACAACAGAAAAACTAATTTCAAAAAACACGAAAATGTACAGTAAAATCTCATCCATTTGCTCAAAAACTGCAAAATATGCATCAAAATATTCCCAAAGCATCAACATATGCGAATATGCCCAATAGAATTGGATTATTCAAGTCTGGTCGATGTGAATCGTTGAGACATTAAGTTAAAACGTGTACAGCGAGCTGTTGAAAAATGTTGGTTAAATAACTAATACTTAATATGGTTACAATTATAAGCATATGTTCTACTGTAGAGATTGCTTTCTGGATCTGAAGATCGTCGCGGTTGGCTGAAACTCTGACCTTCTTGTCAATAAATACCATTCATTTGTCCAATACCAATATAGGTAATAAGTGTTGCTGGGAATATTGTTGTTTAATGACCACTAAACTAAAATAAATTGCTGATCACTCGGCAATACCACGGCGCTCCTATTCCTATCCTTCTCGTACATTTTTTCGTATCTGTCTACTGAAACTGTAACCATTCAAAAACATAAAACAAGGTTTCATTTTTTAAGTGTTGACATTGGCATGTAATTAATCTTCTAAGCAGGAAGAACGATTGTGCTTTGTGCTTAGTGCTTGTGCTTAGTCACCAACTACAGTATTTGAATTCAAATCCGCAATTAAATAGTGCTAATCCTATAAGCCGTCTTATGCGATATTTTTTTTGCTTATAGCTTATATTACTATTTATAATATAAGTATTTGGTTTGGCCAGGTTTGCCAGGTTTTCCGAGTATGATCTAAAAGGAACTAAACTTAATTGGGTTTAGGCCAAATATTAGTTTGCAAGTTGGAAAATCCTAAAAAAATTGAACTTGAATTTAGAAGACATATGCCTGCGCTCAACTGGCGGCACCCAAATGACGGGGACCAAATATTTTAAAGCATCCAGTTGACGTCGTCCGCAATAACCCTAATTTGAATCCGCCCAAATGCCCATCTAACCTCAGTTCTGAATTCTGAACGTTTGAGGGTTGGTGGTGGTATATTATACTTCGGTTTTCCAAAATGCTAATGACTCCAACTAGTGATCTTTCCTTTGTTTCAGGCTCCGTTCAGTGTATAATCACGCCATAAAAGGTGTGGGCGTCAGATTAGACTTTGATGAGAGCGTCGAGGAAAAACCTGTAAATCTTCAACATCTCCCATTATTGATACAAGGAGGAAATACGAGTTTATTTTCTTTGACGGATGCTCTTCGTGAGATTTTAAGCTCATCTTCCTTCAAATCTTGAGTACCTAGTACCTACCCAAGGGAAGAATGAAAACTTAATATCCAATGCTCTGTGGATAGGATCTCCGACGTAATATCAAAAGCGAGGCTAAAATCCTCACGTTTTTGTTTTTCGAATGATCTCCTGAAATAACTTTGATCTTCTTAACGAGCTTTTCCGGCTTTATTAAAGTATTGCGATGTTTGGTTTTAGTAGATACTCCGTAAGCAAGCAGTACAAATTCAAAAAAATGCATTCGTATATATCGTACTAAGGATTTCACGACAATACTGCTGCTGCTGGTGAAATACGTAATACTGTAGTGTTGTCGCTAAATAATGCGTTTTAATTTATCAAGGATTTTAAAAACTTACACTGCATTGCATATATCAAAGAACAGTCAATTTCAATTCGTCTAACTGCTACTGCTAATTCAGGACATGGATCATTGTTTCTAAGTTTTTGTTAATATGCAATAAGAAGGGGCCCAATTTGCATTAAGATGTAAAACGTAAAAGCCATAATATGTAGCAAAATATGCAACAAAAATGAAGTTTTATGAAAAAAGCATTTAATTTCGAAAAAAGTTATTTGTAGCAAAGTACATTAGTTAAGGCAAGGTTTAAAAATGCAAGAATTGTTGAGAAACATCAAATAAACGTCAAGGTAAAATTTTAAAAATTTCAAAGAAAATAATGAAAACAGAAGATTGCTACAATAAAAAACTAAAAAAGTGGAAAACAGTATAAGTGCAAAAAGGTGTTCAAAAAGTTTTTAAAAATTGCAAATATGCAAATATGCAAATATGCAAAAAAAAAATGAAGTTTTATGAAAAATCATTTGAATTTCGAAAAAAGTTATTTGTAGCAAAGTACATTAATTAAGGCAAGGTTTAAAAATGCAAGAATTGTTGAGAAACATCAAATGAAAGTCAAGGTAAAATTTTATAAATTTCAAAGAAAATATTGAAAACAGAAGATTGCTACAATAAAAAACTAAAAAAGTGAAAAACAGTATAAGTGCAAAAAGGTGTTCAAAAAGTTTTTTTTTTTAAATGCAAATATGCAAATATGCACGAAAACGTTAAAATATGCAAGAAATCTGCAGTATAAAATTTGGTTTTTGATGCTATGTTGATATGAATCATCGAGATCTTATTTAAAAAGCGTACTTGATCGAGCCCTCGAAAAATTATGTTTTTTGTTATATATGAATCCAGCCGTAATCTGTAATCTAAACTGTTCGCCCGCTCAAAATTTCATACTCAAATACAAAAGGAATGCACTGCAAGTAGTGCAAGTTAAAAATAAAAACAGAAAGTATTTACCTAATCAAAAATTTTGCGCTACAATTTAATCCTAATAAAATTTCTGTTTTTTGCCCAACTATCCCAGTCATTCACTTTGATTTGAAATATTTACTTCTAATAGCCAGAAAACTGGTGGAAGGCTTCTCATGAAGAATTTGGATCCTTCTTGGCGTCATTTTGGTTCGACTACATTTAACGCACACAAGTAGCACTTCATATAAATCGCAGCGCTTAATTTATAATATCGTTAGACTCGTATAATCCCTTAACAAAAGTTGAAGGCCTCAACTCCAGCCTATATACAGAGCGCGTTGATGTGAATAGTTGTAAGTTGTAATCGAATATTGTAAAACAATGGACCACTTAATTATTTATGAGCCTGTTTACTACGAACCCTGCTGACGCGGTCATTCAAACCGTCTGGAGTCGGTGGACTTTAAAGAGCTACACAATTATTATTATTCAATTTTTTTACCCATAATTTTTTGTACCTTTTCAACAGATCTCTCGCCTTATTTTGGTTTCAAGCCTTCTCTCTCCTTTTGACTCGTTCCATGCATCCATCTCCCTTTATTAAGCGTCTCGAAGCAATGAAATGGAAAAACGCTGTTCCCCTCCACGTAATTTAAGCTGAAGATGCTCTTCCTGAACTCTGAAGGGGTTCCAAAGTTACATTGCTCTTTCTCTCTTTCAGCTTCGGATCTTGGGCTTCCTTCCTTTTTGGTGATGAACACTGGAGGCAGGTTCACTTGACGGGCTTCCCAAAACTTATAAGCACGGCACATCCTTCAGAAACACTTCATTCCAGCGTTGACAACCTGTCCGTTCAGTTTGGTGAATAGCTCGTTAAGAGGTGAACGCATTTTTCTGTATAGCAATTTTATTTGCAATTTGCATAGCAAAAGGCGTTTAAACGCTAATTAAAGATTCAACAGGTGTATTTTGGCATAGAAATATTTTTGATTTTGAAAATATTCGTTTTTTTTTGTGAATTTATTCAAATTTTTAAATATTTGAAGGATTCAGCAACAAAATAGCCGCCGAGTTTTGTATAGAAATCTTAAGATTTTAGCATGTAGCTTAAACTACAAATGTTCATAAATTTTCTCCCAAAATTGTCATTTCAAAATCAATAAATACCTATCACGTACTGTAGATCGTATCAGGCAAAAAACGCGTTAAAAAGAGTGCGAAGCCAAAAATTTCGACACGAATTGGGTCAGGCTAGGTTTTACATATTTGGCGCTTTTTGTTTTTGCAAAATTTTTTGCGGAGCTTTTTGTCTAGAAGCATTTTATTAAATATTAAAGCTACCTTGGCTCGAATTTACAGTCTTCTATCTGAATAAAGTTTCAAGCATCACATGATTTAAAATTCAGCCTATATAAAAAAGCTAGTCAAATCAAAGTCGGTGCTGTACAAATTTAATTTTATCGTGCATAAATTCGTTTGAAAGAAACAATATTTTGACCAAAGTTGAATTCTTAAACAAGAGCTTTAAATATGAGTCCACTCCTGCTAACTTATGAAAACGTGAACTCAATAAATTCCCCGAAACAGGTCCAACAATTTTCCAGCATCCGCAAACCAAAATTTTGAATTTATTTATAGGTACAGACAAATTCAGTATGAAATTCCTCCGTGTTGTCATCGTTATTCTGTTCCATGCATCATGCTTCCTTGTGAGAGCCGAGGATCTTGACGCTCCACCAGGTGACATAGAGGACAATTTAATTGGAACGGAATTTCAGCCTCCGAAAGTGAGTAGCGGGAGTTGTGCGGCAGCACAGATTTGTTGTCCAGGGCGAGACAGCTCTTGTGTCATTCAGAAGGCCGCTCCCAATTCAATTATTGAAGATCTGACTGATATTCCTTGCTACTGTGACCACGCCTGTCTCACAATAGGCGACTGTTGTCCAGACTTCAAGTCTGCATGTGGAGGTAAGTCCCATTCATTTCTGTCTAGCCCTCAGGAGAGATTCTTGGTTCATTCAATTAAAGGATATTTATTGACCAGAGATTTCAAGCAGTACAGCGAAAATTAATTAAAAATCGTAGTCGACGCTTTTATGTTTGACACGGTATTTTTTCATTTTGTGATAACGTCTTTATTTGAAAATAAAAAAAAATACTGAGATATCTGATCCGTATTTACGTTCTGTTCCATGTAATTTTTAGAATTTTCTGTAATCGTTAAAAAAGTCCTTCAGAGTTTTCGTGAATAAAAGCTTTTTTTTTACATGCAAAAGCCAAGCAGGAGTAATTTAGGCTGTATTCTTCTTACAAATAACAACTTCTTTTGGTTAATTAAATATTTGCCGTTTTTCGTAAATAACCAACTCGTTTCTGAGCATTTCGGTGATTTTGATTTCAATTAAAAAAAATTGGTATTGGAGTTTCTGCTTAAATTCTCACGCAAATTATAATTGACACGGTCGAATTCTCTTTTTCTTTGAAAATTCGCTCAACACTCTTGCTCCAGTTAATAAATGACCAAACACGTAGAGCGTAGAAGAAAAATAATTTGTGTATGCCTATCGTATATCGTATTAGTAAACAACGTGTTTTCGGTTGGGGAAGAAAGTTTTGAGTCAAAGAAGTTCGGAAGCGGAAGATGTTGTCAGACGCATAACAGACTTGTGCATGAGGCGTGTGTTAACGTAAAGGACATGAGTTACTGTCTGGTTTTCCTAGATAATTGTCAGTCAGGACAGGGAACTTGGAGATTTCTTGTCTGTCTCTGCGTGCGGATTTATATTGGATAAAGCCGGAGTGGCGATAGAAAAGAAGTGTCTGGGAAGAATTGAGTCTATAAATAGGCAGGCACTTTATTATCTATTCACTTATTTCCGTAAATCTTGTTGCGATTGGGAGTCAAGTTGTTTTGCCATGTGTGCGAGCATAGGACCTCCCCTTCGGGCTACGGTAAGGAAGATGACATGGAAATCCACGGATGTTACCTCCTAGTGCCAGTTACCAAGAATTTGTATGATGGCTTTAATTTTTACAAATCTTTTTATTAATAATAAAAGATAGACCAAATACCAATAGGAAGATATGCAAATTCTCGAATATATTTCAGGGGGAAAATGTATCAGAGTGCATGTGCATACGCTTGTTATCAGGATTCTTGGCGATACTGAGTCATTTAAAAAAAATAATAGCAAGATCCCGGGTATTTAAATTAGCTATGCTTCAAAATTGGGCGCATTTCAACTAATTGAGGACTACAGACGAATTATGAAATGATTGTCAAAGTTTGCTGCCTTCATTTTAAAGTTCGGTAGAACACAAACTGTTCTACTTGAATTTTTAAAAAAAAATATTAGTCTTTTCTAAGAGTTGAACTAACTAGAATCCTACTTAAAAATCATTAAAATCCTCTCCTTCTCAATTTATTTTTTTAATTCAAATTTCAAAAATTATTCAAACATCGAAAATCACATTTTTACTAATCGGAATTCTTCAGGTTCTGAGGAGCTCAAACTCAACAATCACGATTCAACAAATTTTAAAACGAATTTCTCCTGAATTATTGATGAATAAGCCATTTTTCTCATAATTTTTCATTTTCTCTCATGTATTTGCTTTTGCAGTTACTAAAGACGTTTTTAAACGTTACTTCACAAAATTTTAAGTTCAATTAACATTCAATTCCTTTGAGGATTCATGATAGACCGAGTATCGCTGGAACGATTCCAGAAAATGTAGTTTGTAAAAATCAAGATAAAAAAAATCCAGAAAATTCCGGAAAATAAACCATAGATTAATTCAAGTTAATCAAAAGCCTTAAAGATTTATGGAACGGATAGTGCAAACTTGGACACTGGAGGCGACACAGGAGGTGACATTGGCTTCGTATGTCTTACTTCTGCTCCTTTTCCTTTCATGTCTTTCTCCAAGCCACTTTTTTCGCTCGTTACTATTATGAGCCGAATAATGTTCGTAGATTTTTTTCACGGCCCGTCACTCCTGTCACAGCCATTTTAAGTTCCATGAGTGCACAGGGAAATAAAATTAAGGAAATAGAAAAATAAAAGTTTTACGACCTCCACTCGTTACCACCATCATTAGATGCAACCGCACCAAAAACACCCGAACCGCTCCAGCAGGCTTGACATTACGCAGAACATATGGGACTAGCACAGCAGGGATGCTAAATGAAATGCAAATATAAACAATTGTGCGTACGGAAGGATAAACTACACTTCCTCATCGTACAGAAATTGCTAAGACAAATATCGGCTTGATCCAGGGCATGCGTTTAGTAAACCAATCAATATTTAGGCTGATGGATGTCGGATGTCGATGATTCGAAACGAAGGTGCAAAATCGCCATGGCCATGAACGACCTGCGATTTCAATATTAATTTGTAGCATCTGACCTCAACCTCAATTGCAATATTTTGAAATTTTTCTCAAGTGCAAGATTGTGCGGTGTCTGAATGGGGAACTTGGTCAACGTGTGACAAGGACTGTGGACTCGGAGTAATGACAAGGTCAAGGGCCGTTGCTGTGGAAGCCCGACACGGTGGGAAGTCATGTCCAGCATTAATTCAAAAGAGAGCTTGCCGTGGAGTACGCTGCCCTCTTCATCAGGCTCGTTTTAATGCTGACGGTAAGGCATTTGTGGTTCAATTAATGCTAACGTAATTGACATTTAAATAAAAATGTGTTTTTAGCATCTGCGAATCTTTAAACAAGCTCTTAAACAGTATTCAATTGGAAACCGTCGGAGAATTTCAGCCTTGATTTTTTAGAGCAAAACGCGAAGACCCTCTTTAAAACTAGTTTCATTTAGGATTTTCAAATCTAAATTTTGGTCGTACACGTGCAGGAGCATGTATGTATGTATGTATTAATCGGATGGAGTTCAGGTGTGCAAGTCCAGGTCTGCCTCTCCAGAAGCTGCAACTGGATGGCATTCCAAGTGCAGGAGCATAAATTGGTGTGTGTTGTACGATTTATGTTTGTTCATAGTCATATAGTAGTTCAACCCTATTGTTGCAAGATTAAGTTACACAACTTACCATACTCGCTGGAACTCAACCTCGGGTAACAATATAAATATTTAGTAAACCCCCCATATGCAGTTTCCATCCATTCGTCCGTCTTGTACGTACGCTGTGATCAAATTCTGATAAAAATTTTGATCAAAATATATCAAAATCTTGCTTTATGGCCCAGCTTAGTTAGAGTAGGTATGGGTTGAGAATTCAACTCCAATCTTCATTATGGAGTTCTTTTAACCACTGACGCCTAATTGATCCGAAAATGAAAAAAATCGATTTCGCGGGTTGGAATTAGAAGACAAAAGAAAAAAAGTCACGGGTTGAGAATCAGGAAATGAGGAAAGGTCATGGAACGGGTTGGATGAAATGACGATGTTTTGACAATTCTGAATCATAAGTCCTTCGAGTCCACATTCTTTCATTCTTTCGTTTTCAGATACAGCTGTACTTCTTCCCATTGAGTTTAGCATCCTGAAACGAAAACTGAATGAAAGCCATGACATCACAAGGAATCTCAAGTCACGCTACCCCAAGAACCCTGCCAAAGAAAAATCAAAGCCGTACGTAAATTATGCATTATGAATGATATTTTTTAAATTGAGAAGCCGCTAAGCAATTGGTGGTAAAGCTATATCAAATACAAAATCCTGGACTCACACCACACACACACACACGTAGTCTCAGTTACACGAACCTAAATAACTGCATTGGAAGATATTCTCCCTTTTGTGCCAATAATTTTGCTTGCTACACTAATGTTACACTACAAATTCAATATGCCTTGATCGAATCGACGTTTAGATATTTTATGCTTTCAGACAATTTATAATTCATAACGCACGATTCACTATTTATTTTTTGGGATAAAAGTTATGGCGTGGCCGGTAAGACATTCAAATATTTCCCAAGCGTATTTAACGTTCACGGTTATTTCAATATTGTCCAGTTTTTTTGAAAGAACAAGTGCTTGAATGCTTCTACTACTGACTTGTTGTCTGGAATTTTGCACAAGCTAAGAGAACAGGTCAAAGCTCATGAAAAGGAAGATATTGTGTTGAGCTTTCTTTCCATCTATTCCCCATTTCAGTAGAATATGCTACGTACAATTGCTGAATTTTGAGAACTCAAGAAAGGACCTTTTCTTTTGTTTGGATAACAATAGGTACTGTGTCCAATTTGAAGTCATACGAGCCACCCGAGCCTGTAAGCTTCTTGAGAATTTTCTCGGGCTTCGCGAAGGTAAGAGAAAGATCGTCTTTATTCTGTACAATTTCGGCAATAAAACGTAGACGGGGATTTACAACTCTGTGTACCAAGAAGTGAGGTCTAAAATCACAGGGTTTGGGTTTTAGTCTTAAACATTTTAGATTTCCCAACTGCGTCCCCAACAAAGAGATTGGTATTCAGAATCTATAATTAAATGCGGACTTATCGGAAAATCAAAATTATTCAGACGTTAAAGTAAACTACTTGCTAAATAATGCATAAATTAATTCAAATGATCTAAATTTGAATTTAAATTTCTGTTCAGATTCAAAATCTGAAATTCATAAAGGGCGGATTCAAAATCGTTTGTGACCTAATTTGAGGGTCAAATTCCAGCCTATGTCGTCTCCAGCGTTGCCTTCGCGTTTTCGTTTTATTTTCAAGTTACTTAGGTTATGCTTTTACTTAATTGAAGACGGAAATTGCTGTACAAGCGACTTTAGGCTCCAACACTGGGAGATTAATCGGAATCGGCGACAAAGCATGGGGCAAGGCGTACCTCAACCCAGTTGAAACAGCGAAACATCAGAATTTGAAAATTTGATTTATTTTATCCAGATTTTCTATTAAAAATTATATTAAACATATATTTTTGTCTTTTAAGGTAATTTAAAAATTTGGTTTTTATAAAATTTAGAGCCTATCCTTGCTAGGAATGCATCTGTGAACCATTTCCGACTTCTGAGCCCAGAACTCACTGATTAGATTGTGAGAATCGCAGTCGCTTCATCCGAAGTGCTCAGAATAATTAGTCGTGAATTAGCATACAATGAGGAGAACCTCACGCTTCCTCATCCACAAATACTTGGTATTAATACTTCCCGTTTGGTTTTAAAATAGGAAGTCAAGTCTGTGTCATCTGTGAACGTGAGGCTCAACGGAGCTACCTTGACTACCGATGCTCGGGAACAGGTTCCGAGAATGGGATGTCCACAAGATTCTCAAGCCTACGAGAACCCACTTGTCATGGGAAATGGAAACATATTCAATCCGACTCGGACTGCAGCTGTCAGACTGGAGCTCAATATATTTTCGTCTAAAAGATCCAAACTTCAGCACAAACTCGCTTTTAGCTCAGATTTCTTGCAATTATAAACTCATTTACAATTATTGCACAGTAGGAAGAATTTTAATCCACAAAAAGAAGCTGGTCTGGTAAAATGTTGAATGTTCGGCCTGGGATGTAGAACTATTTCCAGCAGGGTCGTGTTATGTATTCACACGAGTTTCGTCTTCAGAGTGCAAGTGTGCACTTCAATTTGTAAAACATGCTAATTCCAAGCGTTTCTAATTTGTAATAAGAGGCTCAGCAGGGTGAAAATATGATGCGTGAATTAATTAACTTCTTGTGTTTCTTGCGTGCAAAGTACTAATGTCAGTAGTCAGTATTGAGGAATATACACGTGTGTGAGGGGAATATTAAGCTTTTTTTTTACTTTGTATTCAGTCAGCTAGAAGTTCAAGGAAATGAAGGAATCAACTGTGTAAGCATTATTAGTCCCACTCCATTGGAGTTTAATAATGCGAATTATGCAAACTCAGCTTCAGTCTGCATCTAATTCAAGCGTATGCTCATTTTTTCTCGTATGCTCTTTTGTTTTGGATTGGGATATGTGACATTTATTGTGTAGGCAATTAATAAATAATTTTGCACATTGTTCTAAACTGATTGACGTCTTGTCTCGTCTTGTATTTCGCTTATTTTGCACAATGCAAGTCGTGGGATTACAGTAGGGGGAACTTTCAGCTAGCAAAGTACGTCATCTTGTCACGAAAAAAACACGTAAAATGCTTAGCGATAGCGATGTCATATTTCTGTGAAGCTTAATTTGCAGTCAATCCTTGAACGACCAAATATAGAAATAACTTTGCCCAAAACTGCTAATTAGTCATTAACAACTAATTAAGAAGTAAAAAAAATTGGCACTGTAAGTAATTTTAATATTTAGTTGACGAATTCGAGTTTCGCGTCCCTTGAAACCCATATAGACATACACATACGAATCACTTGTTTTATGGAAAAATTAATTACTTATTAATTAGTTGTTAATTGGTTATTATTAGGCAACGTTGATAAAGGAACAAACCCACTGCTTTCCAAACCAAGATTGATGACTCATGTGTATCTTGCTGGTGCAGAGTATGAGTTTAGTGGTTGAATATTATGTTGTTGACAATTTTGAAATATTGGATGCTGACTTCAAGAGAACCATTCATTTTGTGAGACCCGCATTTGGCTACTATCATTTTTGTTTATGATAATTGAAAACATTCGTTCTAAAATATTGCTTCAGGTCATAAACTTGAAAAAGCACACAGTGACTAATGAAGGAATCTAAGGCTAGGTAGTCTCAACTCAATCTCAACGTTGTATCGCGTTCAGCATAGCAGAGTGTAGATTCAATGTCTAACGTATTAGTACATTTTTGCTATTCGGCTCTCAACTATTCGGCGGGCCGAATGTTCGGCCAATGGCGGACGATTCCCATTATTCGTCGGCCGAATATTAAGCCAATTTCGGAATACCTACTTTTCGGCACCGAAAATTTGGCCGACCAAATATTTATGGCTTGTAAATGAAGAAATTGACGCTTTAATCGATAAAATATTTGTTGTACAATCAAAAAATGTATCCAAATTTTTGTCAAAAGTCAAAACTATTCGCGGCCTCAAGCCGACGGCCGAATATCAACTCAACCATTCGTCGGGCCGAACATTCGGCCAGTTGGCGGGAAAAATCATCATTTGGCGCCGAATATTCGGCCAGCTGAATATTCGGGACATCGCTAATAATAACGTTCAAAATATTTTGAGGGAATATTACACAGATCCTTCGAATAGTTCAGAGTGGATTGCACGAACATTACTATTGTGAGTACACCCGAAACGAATTGAATGTTCAGCAGCTTGATTATTACTCGATAAGCTGCGTAGACAAGCGACAAACTGACAACACAATATGAAACTCAAAGTTGTAGATAAAAGTGAAGTTAACAGTATTTGCTTGTTAGGACAAGTTCCAGATATTGTAAATTACTAAAGGAAAACACCTCCATATATTTGTCCATTCATTTATAGGTAACATTGCCATGCCATATGCTTTTCCATGTCCATATCTCTTTTTTTACAAATAATTGTATTGGTAGGTAACTACTATAATCTAGTTAGAAAATAAATGACAATTGAATGCACAAGAAGGAATACCAGCCATGCGACGCTTTCAATTCTGGAGTGTGTGTGTGGTGTAAAGCGTACTGAGTGTGCCTAGATTACTCGCTAATTGTGAAAAAATCGTAAAAATGGTTTGCATTCAAGGTCCTTGGTTACTGATCTTTGTCACCTATTTCTCCGTCATTCCAGTCAGCATCTTGGGTGGAAATATTTTGTTTTTAATGGGCGGTGGGAATATGTCTCACAAAATGAATTTCTGGCCACTTGTAACGGCTCTAGCTGATAAAGGTCACAACGTTACAGTGGTATCATCATTTGACAAGAAGCCTACCGAACATTCTGGTGTGACTGACATCAGTCCAAAGGCATATCAGGCCCTGACTTCGAAGATGTACGACGTGGATCGACTCAAGAAGAGACTTGACGGTGACCAGACGGACTTAACCTCGGAAAGCTACGACAGAGCTTGTATTGCATTTTGTGAACAGACCCTCAACTCAGCTGATGATCCCGTGCTGACGAATTTAATTGAAAATGGCAAGTTTGACCTGGTGTTAATTAACTTTGTTTTTAACGACTGCGGCTATCTTCTGGCTCATCACTTTGGAGCCAAGAGTATTATGCTTTCTTCAGCTCTCCTCATTCCATGCTTTCACGGAATGTACGGTATTCCCATGGAAATATCTTGGATTCCGGACATTTTGGCGGATGTGAACTATCCAATGGGCTTGAAGGATCGCATGTGGAATATGTACAGATACCTCAAGGGCTATTCGAGGAGAGAGGCATTCGGGAGGAAAATGGAGGAATTGTACAAAAAGAGATTCAAGTTGGACTCAGTCCCATCATTTTCTGATTTGGAGCGGAATGTCAGCCTCGTGTTTCTTAACAGTCATCATTCCGTGGATTTCGCAAGATCACTTCCGCCTATGATCGTGAATATTGGCGGAATGCAGTGTTGGAGCCCACTTAAAGAGTTGCCGAAGGTGAGTCCTTCGTAGACTCCCGTTTTTTGAGTATATCAGACAAAAAGCGAGACACAAAGACCGTAGTGACTCCAAAAATAGAGACACCAATCAGGTTACGTTTTCCGAAAGTGTCGCGTTTTTTCAAGTCGCGCATTTTGATGTCGTCCTTTTTTGTCGCTCTTTTCCGTG
Source organism: Ceratophysella scotica (assembly GCA_034694025.1). NCBI lineage: Eukaryota > Metazoa > Arthropoda > Collembola > Poduromorpha > Hypogastruridae > Ceratophysella > Ceratophysella scotica. Next base: position 3,640 of record JAQFXZ010000638.1, on the reverse strand, counting down.
TGAGCACATTGACTGGAAACTGTTTGCGGACTGTTCAAATACTTTTGCGGAGCTGCATATTTTGAAATCATGCATGAGAATTTGCACAGGTTAATGCCTTTTTACGGCTGACCACTTGTCACATTTTATCGTACGCTTCAGCAGAATCTAGTCGAACTGAAAATATGGCAATTTATATCCCATAAGAAAATCATTCCACATACAAATTGTCTTACACTATTTAAAATATGCTGCCCGGCTTCACCATACCGTTGTTGCACACCGGAATACAGGAATTACTCAGAGGTTGTTCTATTGGAAAAATTATGAATTCTGAAGTTGCGAAATAATCAGGGCTGGGCAAAACCATTAGAAAATCATTTTCAAAATCATTGGCCAAAATCACCTAAAATTCACCTTCAAAATCCCAAAGGTAAAATCAAGTCACTTATAGCCGTCAAAATCAAATCATCAAATCAAAATCAACGATGTTTTCTATTTTAAATCGTGATTTTGAAATCAAATTGTGATCTAGAAATTGCCAATTCAGCTGAAAATCGTGATTTTTTAGGTCAGAATCACATATTTTAAAAATCAAAACACAAAATCAGGTCATTTCTTCAAAGTCAAAATCCGAAAATCAAAATCCTTTCGATGAACAAAATCATGATTTTGCCCAGTCCTGGAAATAATATTAGTGAATCGGAATGTAAATCGTTTGTAAATATTGAATTCACAATAGAAAATGACATTTGTTCGTTAAATTGTATGTAGTATTTACCAACAATGACGAAATTGCGCAAGGTTTCACATATTTGCACCATAGTAGCTCTTACTACACGAAGATTGGAATCATACTTCTAGATCTAGACGACAGAAAGACGTGTATTTTGAGACAAAAAACAGGTGTTTAGGCGGTGGCGTTATAAAAATACATTTTAAAGTGAGGGGAAAATGCGCTATGGCGGGCAAAATAATATGATTATTTTTTATCTTTAAAACCGATTCGTTTAATGATATTCTTTTAGTAGATGTATCAGTCATGGAAAATTGATATTGCATGTGTTCAGTTTAGGAAACATCCATAAACCTGGATGAACTTTCCAATTTTCACTCGAAATCTATTTTTGTAGAATTTTCAAGAATTTATGGACGGAGCTGATCGAGGAGTGATTTTGATTACATTCGGCTCGACAATTCTGCTTTCCTCCTTACCTGAAGCTTACATTAATATCTTCTTCGAAACAATGAAACTGTTTGACAAGGTTCGGTTTATATGGAGATGGGATGGTCCAATGCCAGCCAATCATCCTCCAAATTTGATGGCGTCCAACTGGCTACCACAGCGAGAGATTTTAAGTGAGTTCTAGTAGCACGAAATTTTATTAGGGACGAAGCTCATGATACAACGCACGTTTATTAGAATGTATGTACTCTGAATTGATGATGGTTCAAATACTGGAATATCTGTTTTGCAGATCATCCGAAAACGATTGCTTTTATGACTCACGGAGGATTTAATGGGTTAATGGAAGCCACTTTTTACGGGATCCCGTTAATTGCTTTCCCCCTCTTTCTGGATCAGAATTATAATGCCTACAAGGTTCAGGCACATGAAATTGGAGTCGCAGTTGAGTTTCGAGACTTTTCTCAGAAATTGCTCGACGAAGCTGTTAGTCAGATTGTTTATAATCCCAAGTAAGTACTAGGGCTGTTCCAGAAGTTATTTCCCTTTTTATTTGTTCTATAACTTTTACGTACGAAAGATTCTAAACCTCTACTTTTCCATGTATCGATCTTCGACCCTTAGGCACTTTTCCCACCAGAGACTGAGTCCTTATATTGCTTCTGAAGAGAACGACGCAAGTCGATCCAACAGAAACCGTTTGATGGCATATTTCACCTCGTCGTCAGAAGAAAATGATTTTTTTTCTCAAGCGCTTTCTCAGATTGGAGATGGAGAATAAGAATTAGTCGGTTCGAGCTAGGTCAAGATAGTAAAAATAATGTTTAAGTTTGGTAAATCTAAGTTAACGCATTGCCGAGTTATAAAAAATTACCGTCTACAATGAGTCGCGGCCGATCACTCCGTACGTAATGCATTTCCCATGCTAATTCGTCTTAAATAAATTTAGGTTTGCCACAGCCTTTGTGTTTAAGGTTGACATGGGTCTACTTGAGCTGCATAATTGGCACAAACCTGACTTTGAAAAAAGTCGGGGTCCAGGCTATGCAAAAAAAAAGTTTCACTTGACACGTTTTTGTCTTCTTTGCTTTTGTTCAGGAGTTAGGATTTAGTAGACCACAGTACATACATTACCAGGATACCAAACCAGGCCGTTACTATACGTCACGCAGTCGCCATATAAGCCTTAGTTTTTACAGAAAGCGCAATCCAAGTTAGTTGCTTGTCCTCTTGCAGTAGAACTTGTACTTTGGAAATATTCTGAGAGTATTTTGCCAGAACTTGGATCTCCTAGTCTTTGCTCGTCTAGAACTTGTGTTTCACCATAACGAAATCTGGAAACACAGTTTCTAAACATGAGGATAGTTGGTGCTTCACCCCCAAAACGTTCATTAAGATTTTCACAAACCTGCCTAGGATATTGACTAAGTTTCACAAAAAAAAAATATTAAAATCTTCAACTCTAATTTCTTGGGATTCGTGACTCTAGACTATAGCCTCAAGAGAAACTGTCCAAGTGGATATTTCCGTCTGTCCTTATGCACACTTAAGGTCTATTAATATCCGTGTCGATCAAAACATTTCTGGTCTTAACAGCCTTCCGAAGCCGGAGATACCGTCATTCAAAAAAGGGGAAATACTTCTGGAACAACTCTCGTAAAAGATGACAAAATGTTGTCTCCCTGCATATAAATTGAAGTACTTATCAATCCGTATTTTCACAATTCCTGATTCTTCATTTGTTTACCAATAGATATAAGAAGAATATGGAAACCAGGTCCAGAATATTTAAGGATCGAAGTCAGAATCCGATCGACGAAGCTGTGTACTGGTCTGAATTTGTTCTGAGACAAGATGATACCTCAGCGCTTAAACCCATGTTACTGGATCAACCATGGTATATTCGGACATCTTTTGATGTTTTTTTGGTATTCACGCTCCTAATTTTATGCTTTCCAATCTTCTTGTTACTTTTGATCATCAAGTGTGTCAAATATCTTTATTGAAACACTTCTTTTTCCACATACACCAATAATTTTAAGGTCATATTTAAATTTGAATGTCTCAGGAGAATACTGGTTCAATAAATATTATTTGGATTTTGGATTTTTGGACGCACATTGCAAATTCTATAAAAGCCTTTCTCCCATCCAGTGTTCATGGAACAATTTGCTTCAAGTAAGCAGCATATGACGGGTTTTGTACATGCTTAACGTAATTCTAGAAAAATAATATGCACTACTGTTGCGACGATGCACTTCTTGAATTACGATTACGAGTGCAGAGCAATATCAGATCCGGAAGGAAGTAAGGGTATCCTTGGACTGTCGTAGCTAGATAAAACTGAAAAGAAAACTAATAGGTAGGATTTACTCGGCTTAAAAATGTTTCATCGCTTACCTCTCCATTCCGGAACAGAAAATTACACACAGTGTACGGACTGGAAATAAATATTTCCTGCCACATTTTTCCTAA
>JAQFXZ010000637.1:0-17141 GCA_034694025.1 Ceratophysella scotica | reverse complement strand
AAATTTCTAGCTTTACACATTTAGCCGATATGGAGGAGTGAACTGAGACTGATTTTTAGATAGGGAAATGTGTAGAGCGAAGTCGTGAGAAAAAGGAGCAACTCCTCCCACTCTTGCCTTCAATTTACATTACGGGCACGGGACAGCCGTTCCGTCTTGTTTCTACAGGCTTGCTACTTGCCGTATTTATCACCAAGTGTTTGCATGCGTGACGTCTTAGAAGATAGGACAAGTGTGTTTCGGAGCTGCCATCTTTCCTGGTTGAGTTGAAATTGTGAAGATTCAAGATTCAATCCACTTCCCTGCCCTCCTGCCTGCACTACTCTCCAATTCTTGATTGGAATTTGGAACTCAAAATTTTGATTTTACTGAGAAGAGTGCTCCAATTTGGGGATTAGTGGAACCATGTCGACCGTGCCCCCATTTCCAGAACCGCTTCGAGTCTCGCCACTCATCAGAGTAAGTACATAGAGCATACAAATTAATTAAACTGCTTTATTGTGCGCCTATTCATTGAAGTATTACATAATCCTAATCCGAATCCGAGGTCAGAGGTGTAAGTTGATTGTCGTGTCACATATTGAACGTTGTACGTGTGACGTTGGCGTGTTGGTCTCCTGTCCTGTCAGACCGGTCAGGGGTGTAATGTAATTGAAACCCAAAAACAAAAGAAGGGCAGGCGTAACTTCATGTAGTAAAGGAGGCCCCTCCCCATCCCCATCCCCATCATCCATACAATCGGCATAGTTATATTTAGAAGCACTGTCACTGTGACGTGTGAACTCGTAATCATTCTGTCACTCAGTTATACGAGGGGCGTTCAATAAGTAATGCGAATGCACCTGTATCCCATGAACAAGAGGACATACAGCCTTGAAGATTTTTCACGTTCTACTCTAGTTCTATTTGACTTTAATGAAAATCAAACATTTCCATTTAAGTTTCTTTAACCTGTTTAAAAAAATTAATAGAAAATTTCGGTTCAGCAAAACCGCTTACGGGGTACTTTTTCAGAATCAACCCCGAACCGGGTTCCACGTTAGTATATCTTCTAAAGTCGAAACTGGTGAAACTCCCTCGGACTCGGACTTAGGTCTGAACTATTGGATGGGTGCCAGATTTCTAAGAGTACAGCGCGGTTCACAGTAACGGTTGAAACATAAACAGTTTTAGGTGTCTCTCAGACTTTGCTTACGATCAACCCGTTTTTTAAACTTATCCGTATTTCATTCATGATGCTATGCTCCAGCTGCTCCAGAAATTTGTAGGATTATGTGGAGTTACACGTAGTCTTATGAGACAAAACACTGAGCTAAGATGAGCATCTGAAGTTGTAGGAAAAAATCACTGCCCATAATTTTCGTGGATTTCCGTGATTTTTTGGACACATCCCGTGCTCTAGCCAATACTATCGACTTTCCTTGCGAGCATTAATTTTTTGCTGAACCTAGTTCTCATTGCCTTTCATTCCAAGACAAAATAATTCTTCTGGATTGCTTTGGTATACTCGTATAAGGGACCTACTTGACTCACCTATTATTGCGATTTTCCTGCCGCAAGCGGTTTTGCTAAATCGAAAATTATTAATACTTTTTTTGAACCAGGTTAAACGAAATTAAATGAAAATGTTTGCGGTTCTTTCCATATACAACTTGAGTAAAACGTGAAAAAATTTCAAGGCTATAGAGGAGACTCGTCTCCGTATAGCATGCGGCTCACGTGCTCTATAGACGCACGCATAGCCGTAACTGTGTTGGTTTTCGCCTCACTTCTCCTAACCCCATAAGCGCAGCACAGCTCAGTCTGCCTCACTTTCTACTTTTCACATTAATTTCAGTTTATCTCATAACTTGAACATAATTATAGAAACCGTTATATGTAAATCTTGTTTGTCATGCTCTAAACTATATTTGGCCGAGCTCTCGTTTTTCAAAATTTTGAGAAACGGGAGTTAAACCGAAAAAACCTGGGAAAATGCCATAGAGCGCTGTGTATTAGCATGAGAGAAAAACCGGACTAACACAGTTGGTCCACTCAATGATTTCAGACATAGGAGTTAGGTCTATAAGTATTTTTGTTCATTAGATACAGGTACATTCGCATTACTTATTGAACGTCCCTCGCATCTACGTTCTATGCTATTTCCATGAAGATCGAAGGGCTCTCCTTTGTCTTTGTCCGTACTTTTGACCGGAATATTGTATTCATAATTCATGTTTATGAATTTCTTTGGGTCATGGGTTTCTTTTCTACCAAATATTAACGAATCGGTTTCTTCCATCCTTTCCTCCCTCTTCTCTTGCCCTTATTGTGTATTGTAGTAGTAGGGTTACGATTTTACGGAAGACTTTCCATTCCATGTAATAAATCATTCAAATCATTGGTGATCTAGTATGCAATGCATATCAGTTTTCTTACACTGTGAAAGTTCAAAGCTACCATACGCCTTCGCTTTATTAATTAGAATTGTGGTCCACATGTTCCAATTTGGATTTGGTGAATAGAATAGCTGCAACTTAGCACGATTACGATTCTGATCTGTGTGTGTATCAGTATCACTAATAATGACGAACTATATACTATGTCGCATGTCGCCGGTTTGCTTCGCTTAAAGTTGAATTAATATTGTACTTTTAGGAAATACAAAAAAACTCGAAAGTACCAAAATTATATCTTATATTTCACGAGCCTATGAAGTGGAAAGTCTACAATAAGTTGTCAAAAGCCTTAATGTCTTTCTAGTTTCAATTTGGTGATCAAACTGAAAATCGACAGTAAAACCTTCGGTATTTTCTATCATTAGAAATGCAAATGTGCACTGACTTTTTAATATTCTATCCACACAAGTGTATGCAAACGGTCGGTTACACCAATACGGTTTGGTTATATCTAATGATTAATTTTGATTAATTATTTCAACATTCTAGGTTGGTCGGTGGACTCTTCTTGGACTGGGTGTCTTGTATGGGATCTCAAGACAACGTACACTCTCCAAGAGGGAAACTGCTTTCAGAGAGCAACAAGCCAGGGAGAAGCCTGCGAAGGACGCAGCTAAGGCCGCCGAGAAGAATCGTCTTTACCGAGGTTAGTAATTTGCATAATTTAAAATAAATCAATCTTTGGTAGGGGAAGTGAAGTGAAACCACACTGACAATTCCCTGATTCTGGGCTTCTCGACTATCAATTTTGTGATATGATATGACCCTATTTTTCCTTGCTATGCCTTTCGATATTTATCTCAAATTAAAAATAGTTATTAGTAAAATGGAATTAATTACTGAAGAGGCGCACTAGGTTGCAACTTACAACTATTTGTTAATTTATGTTCTTTGTGACTGACTCTGGCAATATTGTGTCCTATTACAGAGGAGATGCTGTACCTAGCCAAGGAAACTGGAACTCCAGTCCCACCCAACTTCTAAATGCAATTAACCGCTGTACTGTATAGAAAGAAAGTCTTTAGTCAAAATAGGGTAAACCAAGGCGTTACTGTAATATGAATATGAATAATAAATAAATGTCAAAATCACCGTAATAATTTGATGACGTAACACATTTAACATTACATTCTCAACACACTATATATCTCATCTCAAGTTCATCTGTCAATGCAAAATGTAACCCGATAGAATAAAACACAAGTCCAGTCATTGTAAGTCAGACTAGTGCGGTGGACCCTATGCATAAAATACGGCTCATCGGATTATATTTATTTCCAGAAGTTGAGTACTTGATAGTACATGAAAATGAATTCTAAGATTTCCTATCTACAGTATCTTTCCATAATTTTTCTCAACCAGATCTAATAGTGCTAACATTTTTAATTTTCTTGGTCGCACCACTCTCTCGCATTGACGAACATCTTGAGCCAAGGGGAGGCGTCATTCATTTGCTCCTTCAGGTTCTGTGGAAGGTATGGCCATTGCCAGGGTAGGACACATCGCTCAGGATGCGGCATCATTGCCAAATGACGACCGTCCATGGACACTAGTCCAGCCACTCCATCTGCTCAACATACACATTTCGTTAATAGGATTACATCAATCTTCTTAGCTGTTAGATCTTAATGTTCTGAAGATCAGAAAGGTTATCTTACGTCGACTTCCATTAGGATTCATTGGGTAAACTTCAGTATTGCGACACTCATCGTCCACATACCGCAAAGCAATGCATCTCTGTCGTTCCAACATTGAGTAGACGGTTGGGGTCTTGTACTCGAACCGACCTTTTCAATTCAAGTAACATTCATTAGTATCATGAATTGCTTGATTCCTCTGTTATTGTGCGTCGTCATCTTAAATTAGTGCGAAATACCGGGCGACATACTTTATACAACACAGAATTACGAAACGTGCAGCTAATTGAAGTTCCATGCTCTTTGAATAGTGGCATTTCAAAAAACCCTTCTGAGGAGCTATAACTTCAGTCCCTCAGGAAGGGGTTTTTGAAAAACCTTGGCTAAACTAAGCAAAATGCAAAGAGCGAGCACGGCATTTTTTTCTTATGGAAAAATAATTATTGTACACAGTTACTTCGTCTATTCACTTGAAAACCTTAAGTAAATGCCCTGAACTGAACTACTAATTTATGCCAAGAAAAATCAGGGCTTAAGAAAATGATTTTCAAAATAATTGACCAAAATCGCCGAACATTCGCCTTCAAAATCCCAAAATCAAAGTAAATCACTTTTCGCGGTCAAAATCAAATCATCAAATCAAAACCAACGATATTTTATATTTTAAATCCTAATTTTGAAATCAAATCGTGATTTATATCGCTAGTTTAGCTGAAAATCGTGATTTTCCATATCAAAATAAATACTTCTACATAATCAAAATACAAAACCAGGTCATTTCTTCAAAATCGAAATCCGAAAATCTAAATCATTAAGATTAAAAAAAAATCATGATTTCACAATCATTGGTTTTCAAAATCAAATGATTTTGCCCAACCCCGAGAAAAATTCCTTGCACCTTTTGAATATTAAAATCAATAAATCCTGAGGAATAAAAATGACGTTTGCTGGTTGCTGTCGGCGGTTTCCGCACTGATTTATACCAATGAACTAAAATGATACCTTCAGCATGAGCAATCCAAACTCCCAACACAGACCCTTCCATTCCCTTGAGCATGATGCTGGGCGTCTTCTCAATTCGGACAGTTGGGAAGCGAGACTCGTATCTCTCTGAACTATTATGATCCAGGAATACTTCAGGAAGACTGGGGATGTTCCCTTCCTTCACCTTGATCTTTTGCTTAGGATCCGTGCTTCCAACCCATTGAAGCAAGGCTAGCAGCTGACAACCATTGCAAACACCCAAACTGAACGTATCCGTTCGTTGATGGAAGTTATCCAGCTGGGCTTTGGAATAAGGATCGAATAGAAAGTTTGCAGCCCATCCCTTAGCGGAGCCCAAAACGTCTGTATGATTAGAAAACGGTCGATTAATCACAATTCATTCTGTTTTGTAATATGGAGTCATGTAACTGACTTACCAGCGTAGCTGAAGCCACCAGGGAACACAATTCCACGGAATCGGTCCAATGTAACCTTTTGACTGACAACATCCTGCATGACAATGTCCCAAACTTGAAATCCTGCCATGTAGAGTGCAGCAACCATTTCTCGGTCTCCGTTGGTTCCTTCTTCACGAATAACGGCGACAGCAGGGCTGGTAGCTGTGGAAATGGAGAAACATTGTTAATTCATGATTCATTTGCTTGCAAGTTTGTGCAATGGTGTTGAACTCTGAATTTAATGTACATACTGAGTGTAGGTCCAGAATGGATCTTGATATTTGCTGGATTGAACGAAAGACGGTATTTGGGTCCAGTTCTGGTCTTGTATGATTGGAATTCCTCCGTTGCACAAATGGGATTGGACTGTCTCTTCTCCAATTGGTAGCTTGTTTCTTCCCAACTGGTGAGCAATTGATGCACGGGAGCATCCACAACAGTATTTCCATGCACACTGATCTCCACCTTTCCTTCAGGGCCATATTCGGAAGAACAACCAATAGGGAAACATGGAACGCCTGCTTTCTTGAACTCAAACAAGGCCTTTTCAACGTGTTCATGTCCTACTTCCAAAACCCAACCTAATTCCTCAGCAAACAGAATGTCAAGTCCAGCGTTGTCCTTGGACGACTTGTGAACAATGTCCACTTTCAGTCCGCAGTGACCACCAAATGCCATTTCGAGGAGACAAGTTATTAGTCCTCCGTCGCTCACGTCATGACCAGCAAGAATGTGTCCAGCTGATGAAATTGAATTTCAACGTTTAATCAATTACGGCCATTTTTCTCGTCTAAGATTCATTTAAAGCATTTAAATGCGTTTATTTTTTTATAGGCCGCAACCCACCTGAAATAAGTTTTTGAGTAGACTGGAATGCTTTGACAAGGAGTTTTGGATCATCAACATCCGGAACATCGTCTCCCAGCTGCTTGTAGCATTGAGCAAGAGCTGATCCGCCAAGACGGCTCTGTCCGTTGGACAAGTCAACGTAGATCAAAAGTCCTTCCTGTCCTAGACCAGGGGCCTTCAAGTCTGGAGTGGCCAACTTCCGAATATCTGGACAAGGAGCATAAGTGGAAACAACAAGTGTTCCTGGTGCTTTCACAGTTTGGGCTCCAACTCGTGCTGCCATGGAGAGCGAATCCTTTCCACCGTCAACGGCCACTCCTAATTCTCCCATAACCTTGCACATGGCTTCACATGCATCCAAAAGAGCGGCACCTTCGCCAGCCAATTTTGCGGCCCACATCCAGTTTCCGCTGCACTTGATGTCCTGTTAAGAAGCACATACATCTCAAGGTCAATTAATTTTCAAGATATTTTGGAGGTTTCCTTTATGCGCTGGTTATGAAATCGCTGAACCTACCTTGATATCAGAAATTGGTGCGAAGACCAGATTGGAAAGGGCTTCAGCAACGGTCATACGAGCACCTGCACCGGGGTTGAGCAGACCCTTGATTGGTTGTTCTCCAATGGAGGTAGCTGATCCAGTCTGCGCATAAAGTTTACACATATTTCAGCCATCTTTCATTGTTTTGAATTTGAATTTGTGCATAAACCAGAATGAACATGAGCCGTACCGTTCCAAAGTGAGAAAGTGCGACAACAGCGGCATCTGCGAGCGGTGTATGAAGTGGTCCAACACATTGCTGCTGAGCAACGAGTCCACTGACAGATCTGTCCACCTTGTTGGTTAAATAGCGTTTACTGGCTACTGACGGCAGTCGAAGAACACGCTCCAAAGCATCTTGAACCTTGAGCGTGGTTGGAAGTTGGAGTGGTTGAAGAGCAGCTTGGTATTTGTCCAGTTGGAAGACTTTCCTTGGCATTTTTCCAAGAACAAACTCCAAGTCCAAGTTAACAGGGTTCTTCTCACTCTGAATTTTCTTCAGAAGATCATGAGCAACTTCCACTGCACCGCCCTGTGCTGGGTACTCTCGCTCGGACAAAACTACCTACAAAAAAGTATAAACATCAATTTATGGACCAGGGAAGTTTATTCGCTATCTATCAGTATTAGATGCGAATAGTTTACCTTTCCGTCATTGGTTACGACCCCAACGAAGCAGATTGGGCATCTCTCACGTTCTGCAATTGCTTGAAGAAGTGGAACATCCTCCTTGCGGCACAGAATGGCATCGCTTTCTTGGAACTCGGCTCCCCACAGCTCCAGGGTACTGATGGTTGGATCTCCCAATTGAAACCGTTTGGTGAAGATGACTGCTCCAGTAGGCTCAACAATTTCCTTCAATACGTTTCCTGAACATAATTTTTTCATTAATTATTTAGAAAAGCTGCATAAAAATTCCTGTCGCCGTTCGTTTGACATATGACGTTTGTTTCAAGAATTCTGGTCAATTTTTAGAATTTTTAGAATGCAAAAGCTTTTGCCTGAAATGTGTAGAAGATCCTAGTGATAGAAATAGAAATGACCTAAACAAACAAGTATTCTAACGGATTCAATCGATTTCTAGGTCAATTCCGAACCACTTCCGAACACATTTCAGGTTTCTCGGCGTCAACGCTCATGCTTCAAAATAGAACACAGAGTAGAGAAGCCACCTCTTGTGAAGTCTTATCCCGAATTAGAGAAAGTAGCAACTCGAGAGTGAAGTGAGCAGTATTTAGGATGTTGATATTGTATTTTATACCGTTTCCTCCAGCCCCTTGATCGTGAATGCTCAAAATTGGGTTCTTGTCTCCTAATTCGAGGCAGGATCGGATAACTCGATTGAGCTTCTGTTCCATTTCTGCGTCTCCTCTCTGCACGGCGTTGAAGTCCAAGTGTGCCGCGTTGTCACCTTGAACCTGGAGAACCAATCAATTTTGAAAATGTTACATTTCAAGGTATTTAACATGGATTCGAGCACGATTCGTCGTACCAAGCCAATGCATAACCCAAGTACGTTGACGACAAAATAAATTCATATTTGGCTGGCTTTGAAAACGGCTTTCATTCCAACTATTTTCAGTTGATTTGATACTCGTATCATACCTGAACAGAGCTAGCAGATCCGCCACCAACTCCAATACGGAAGATGGGTCCTCCCAACTTGACCACCTGCATACCCTCCTCTGGCTTCAATTTCTCTGTCATGTTGGCATCCATCATTCCGATACCACCGCTGAACATGATTGGCTTGATGTACTCACGCCTCTCCTTTTCTGTTCCTGGAAGAACCATGCCAAAGGATCTGGCGAATCCAGAGATTACAGGCTCTCCAAACTTGTTCCCGTAGTCACTGGCACCATTACTCGCCTCAACGGCTATTTCCACGGGTGGAGCAAAGTTGTCAGGATAGGTTTGACTTGCATCCTCCCAAGGTAGTGGATAGTCAGGAATTAGGAGATTTCCAAACGAGTAACCCGCCGTGCCGGCAATGACGTAGCCACCTCGACCTACAGCCTGAACGTCACGAAGTCGTCCACCGGTTCCAGTCGTGGCTCCGCTGTAATGGCCAATATATTTCGTTCATTTTCAAATTAAACTTCTCGATACAGGTTCGGTGGCTCTGCAAGGCTACCTAGCATAAGATCTATGTGCATACCTGAATGGAGCAACCCCAGTTGGGAAATTGTGAGTTTCGGCGGTGAAGATGATATGCCGAGTGTCTTCGGTGACATCGAAGTTGCTGGGTTTGGTTACATCCGTTGGCTTCATGATCTTCACGGGATAACCAATGATCGCACTGCTGTTATCGCTAAATTGGATCACATTGTTTGGGTTGGTTGTCTTCTGAGTGTCCATAATCATGTCAATAAGAGACTTTGGATGGAGGACGCCATCGACGATCATTTTCCCCTATGAATGAAAAACATAATGTTGTACGGTGCATAGTAAGATAAAATAATTAATCAGAGATCAGAGAACATGATGGATGGTAACTGGTGACCGCATCGCATATTGCATTTTATAGGCCTATAACACTAGTACCTATAATATATTGTCATACCTTGAAAAACCAGTGCCGACTGTGCTCACTGTTGGATTGAGCCAAATCAAAGCATTCAACACTTGTGGGATTACGAGCCAATTTGTTCTTAAAAAGTTCGGTATAGTAGTCCAAATCCCAGTCATCAAAAGCAAGACCTGAAAATGAACAAGACGTATTTTTAATTATATATTTCATCATGTGAATGCCAATCACATTCAACACGACTAAGTGCTCAATACCAATTGCACACAGTGAGTCGGTGACGTTTCTTCCTTTCGAAAAAATTCTGCTTCGAATCGGTACGGATAATCTTTGTTTGTAATTCTGAGACTACATGCTACATTGATAGGCAAGAAACGCGACTCCAAAAACAGCGACACCAAAACCGCGACACGGATTTTGGTGTCGCTGTTTTTTGAAGTCGCGGTTTTCGTGTTGCGGCTTTTGGGTAGAAGTACAAATATAACAGATATAACACGTGGAAGCAGCCTACGATTTTTTTCATATGGTTAATATAATTACCGCTATTATGGTTTGCGACAAAAACTTACTTGGCACATTGACGCATTTCGCTGCTTATTGCACATATTTAGAAAACTTTACACAGTACGGTATAACACGGTATATAGCATCAATCAAAGAAACTCAGCAAGCAAAATGGCCGTTTCTTGGAAACGTAGTCATAATGCTTAAAATATTTTTAAACTGTTTCATTTTTATATCACCTATTACGGGGGACCATTTATACTTTCTCTGACCGATGAAAGTTGAAGACAGTTATGTGTGTATTCAATTAGATTCGACTTCTCGTACGTTATGGAATGTCACACACCATTGGGATCACGTGCTGGGCATATCTATGAATCAGTAGATTTTTCAGCAATCATTTTTACCAGTCATTACTATGTTAAATCTCGTTCTGCTGAGACGAAGCTTGGAGAAGTCTGGCATAATTACATGGGGAACATGATGATAAACCTCATCCGAGAATCAGTAGTGAAGTAGACAAAAACGTCAGCAGAGAAGCCACACAAGTTGATCCTATTGTGCAAGAAATGGATCAAGAAATCTCTCGTCCAACAGCTAATGTGTTGCTTAATATGCGTGTTTCATTTGACTGGGTGGTGGCCTGCTTTGTGTAGGAGGGTTCAGTAAAAGCTGAAGATCAAGTTACTTATTACTTCCACTTTTGTATGTAGCTTTTCGTAATTTATAACCACCCTATAATCAGTTCAGTTCTCTTATCTTCCTGGCTAGGAAAAAATAAGTCTTGCCTGCATTGACTTGACACTATGCAATACTGCACGAAAGCGAAACGTCCCGTCCCGTCGCGCCGGCGACAGGCAGTCCGTATTAAATTACACGATTCAAAACTGTCAGGCGGAATTAGTATAATTTCTGCCTCATGGAGTTTAATGGCTAGAATACCAGATTCCAGATTGACAAACTTTCATAAAATTCAATGTGTATCAAATGCAACGACTAAGACCTAAACAGTGTGTTCAAGGTCGGCTACAGCAGCAAAATTTTAAGTTTTTTAACGCCTCGTGAAACTTGCTCTGCTATCCAACTTCTAGAAATGTTAAATGTGTTGTTTGAAACTTTTATGAAAATTCTCAAAATCTCAGACTCACCAAGATGATCGTTGACTTTCTCCAAGGCAGCACGCCCATCTTGAACAATATTGACTTCGTACCAGGGATCGGGCTGTTTGTCCAATTGAAAGCTGCTCAACGGTTCCACATAATGACACTGAGTCATGCGGTCATGAAGAGCGGCGACAACCTGCAAATGAAATGTGTGTGTGCGTTAGGAAAAGCGTCAGCGATTTTTATATGTAAGGAACGGAAATTAGTTGAGCCTGCTAAAAAAAAAGACAAACTCGATGACTTAATTTCAAAGCTGAATTTTGACGTACCTTATCCTCAATGCCCTTGACAAGAGCTGTTGTTGCGGAGTTGTCAAAGTGAAACAGATATCTCATGGAAAGCTCAACACGGGAGACCTTGGTTAAACCCACCGAACGGAAAATGGAGACTGAATTCGTGGAGAAAGCCGTTGAGAAGTTGAGCCTATCCAAATAAAATATTCAATTGAAATTAAAAGTCATTTTCAGCATTTGGTTTTTTTCGATTTTGGAACAATAGCCTTAATTAATCTTCATTAAATTCCAGTTTTTATTCAAGAAAATCATATCTAAATTCGCGATAAAACTGAAATCAGGATTGGTGAAAGCATTGAAAGGCCGGATTTACCTTGGTCCAATTTCAACCAACAAATGTCTCTCTGTAGGACTGCTTGGGAGCCGGCTCGTGTCCGTCAAGGAGTTGGGATCGAGAACATTTGCCAAAATCCAACGTAATTGTAGAATTTCCGAATCGATCAACTTTTCCTGAGTTTCCACATAGAAGCAGGCTTCAGTAACGAGCGTCTTCACCGATAACGGGGTAACAAGCTTGTTGACCAAATTGAGCTTCTCAGCATTTGCACTGGGCCCGAGTCCCGGATTCCTGTAGAAACGGATTACGTTCACCATCTTGAAAACGCCTCGAAACCCGTCTTTAGAACAATAGGACCAAGAAAAGCAAGACACAACTCCTGCGTCCTGAGAAGAGTGAGCGACTGGAACTTGAACCAGATTATCCCCGTCTTGTCATGTCACTCTTTCATTCTACGGCTTAGTTTTCTATTTTTCCTAATCTGTGCACCAGATACAGATTTTAACTAACGTACACTCAGGCTGAGCATATTCCTCGTGTCAATAATCGACATTATGATATACAGTTATTGGAAGCGAGGGGCTGACTTGTGGTAACTACTACGTGTTAGGTACAGTTACACAAACTTGTATTCGAAGAAGCTGCCGGGGCAGATTATGATATACGGAGATGAGACAGTTGCATATTCATAGTTTGGGAGCTGACAGTTGACCCCATGTGACTAGAAGAACCTGACCTTGTGACTTTAGTCAGGCTCTTGTATGTATGTTGACGTCTTCCTGAATTAAATCAGCACTGAAGTGCGTGTTGCAATAAAAAAAAACTGACTCAGATTAGTGCATTCGGTATTTAATGCAATATTTTAACATACGTTTTTTCATTTTTATGTCATTCCCTTCTATTCGATGGCGAGACGA
This sequence comes from Ceratophysella scotica, assembly GCA_034694025.1. Taxonomy (NCBI): domain Eukaryota; kingdom Metazoa; phylum Arthropoda; class Collembola; order Poduromorpha; family Hypogastruridae; genus Ceratophysella; species Ceratophysella scotica. The sequence goes on along the minus strand of JAQFXZ010000637.1, from coordinate 4,553 downwards.
TATTCAAACAAGTTAAAAGCCTAGTCCAATAATTGACTTGAACTAAATCTTAGAATTTTTCTTTTCGTCACACGCCTTCCTTATTGGGGAATCGAAGATAGCCTATCATTCATGAATGAATCATGAAGTGGAGATTTTCTTCTATCTGGCTGGAAATATTAATTGCTACACAATTGAAGTTAAATTTGAAGGTATTGGCAGTAGAAAGTATCCGGTGCAGGGAACATGGCAATTGCTATAAATTCAAGTCGTTGAATAATAAGGAAAAGAATAATAAAAAATTAATGAACGACATACGCACGTACCCGTCACTTTGTTGGTGCTAGTTTAAGTTTGTATTAAGAAATCAGCAATCAGCGGAACCATTTCAACACTGAAATAAAAGACAAATCAAATCAAATCAAAGACACGCGCTATGTTTTAGCGAATATACATAGATAATATACTCGCTTCGTAGAACTTGTAGAGTTCCAATTAAAAAGTAGACAGGTTTAAAATATTTAGACAGGGTTGGGTATCACAGGTTTCACCTTTGACTTACTTGGAGAGTTCGTTTTCGGCAAAAGTTTGAACCTTTCTAAGGAGTATCAGGCAGCGCAGGTTTAAAGCATCTTATTAATTACACAAATATCTGTCCAATTCTTGGGGGAAAATAAGAAATTCCATTGAGAGAGTTGTATTAAAATACAGATTATTCATTACCTATTGTATTCCCGTTGTCACGATGGGTCTCAGGCAGCGGCCCTGGATTTGAACTGCTAGGCGGACAGTCCAGGTTCGATAGTTACCTGTCGTGCACCATATTACTACATATGAATGCAAATGGAGTTTCTTCCAAATTCCAATTTCCAATTCGTCTATAGATACGAGAGAAAGTAGTTGAATTTAGGTACACGTCATACTGGAAGCAATATTTTTCATGTTCTTAAATCATTACTTAATGTATGAAGCATTATTCAATTAGAAGCAGTATTCATATTTTTAAAAAATACGCGACGACAGTAGTTGTTGCAAATATATATTTTCAATTGTTGTTACGATTAGGAGACCAGGGTTGAACTTCGACATTTACTTTGAATTCGTTTTTCCCTTGGATAATATGATACCATGCTAATACCCAGAAATTGGCGTTGGCAATGGCAAGTCACAAGCCACAAAGAACAACTGCGTATTATAAACCTTTGTTTGCACACGATTTTTTCCCTGTGAGATATGTTTTGCCATATGTAAAGTACCATAGAAAAAAGTAAACTATTAGGCCATGCACTTTGACAGGTGACGACAGACAGTGACGGTGGTGACAAGATTACAGAGATGTATAATGTCCAAGCTTTGCGGCCGCAGACTGCCGCAGAGGCAAAACATATCCGCCTTTTGATTATGAACTTGAATTATTTACCCGCGGACCATTCGGTTCAGTGTCGAAACGAAACTCAAAACAGAAGAGTTCGAAGCTGTAGACGCGGCTTATATGAAAGTCCCTGAATGTTTCGTTCTCGTTTTTGTGGCTCTTCTACTTTTTGAAAGTCTCTGAGTTTTGTACGTCTCTTTTTTTTTTGTTATTTGTAACTCTTCTTCGTTTTTGTTGAGGGTAAGTGTGTCTACTGTCGAGATTCTTTAATTTAATCTTTGTTTTAATCCGACCATTAAAGACATTTTGTGTTTTGTATATGTATGCGGGCTGAGAGCAAGCAGCAGCCTACGACATCTTAATCAGGTCAACGCAACTGGTCGGTCGGTGGTGGTCGGTCTTCGTGGAGGAATTCGTATATTGTCCAAGCACAGCGGCGTTCCATCGTTACCTGTAAGCTATCAGCACTTTGGTGAGCCAATCCGTCATCCGTAGTAAGTGATGACCTAGATAATGAACTTAATTAAGCTTCACTACATATACTTAGTTCATAGTTAAGATTTTGGTATGGCGAGGTTGAAATTTTGCAAGCCTGAGTTGTATTTTTTGAATAGATAACGCAAAGGCGGACAAAAGATGTCATCGCGCGAAAAAAAATTTACGATTTTCGAGATATTAAGCGGGTCAAATTCTTGCAAAAAAAAAATATTTCTTGGTCCGGACAGCCGTAGAATTGGCTCTGTCAGGATCATGAATCATGATATACCAAAATGACGGGCTTGAAATAGGGCAAATCGAATGACGTAACTCGCCCTCGTGCCGTGCAATCATTCTCAGACAAAAGTTCTCACTTTTCAGTGGTGCTGCGCACGGGCTCAATTGATCTAACTAAGACAAATTATAGATAAAAATGATCGCAATTGATGGATAGAAGGTGGAACAATGATCATTCACATGGCACCCTTAGGGATTCGACATACGGAAGCCGATTTTTCTATATTTCCTGGAACAATGCCCCCTGGGTCGATTTTTTTAATAAAAAAACTACCCTATTATGTAAATGTGTGGAATGCGGAAAAATTCGAATTACCTAACTCTTTTCATAAAATATGTATAGAAAGTAGTGAAGGTACCTACTACAAAAAAGCAAGCAAGTAGTAGTAAAATCTGCTTAAACTATTTCAAGGAAATAGAAGTATAAGTAATATAATACATATGGTTATGGGTAGTGCGTTGTTTATAAATAAAGGTAAACATATTAAGGTAAACAAATAAATAGTAGCAAGAACTAAATAAGAAATTCCTCGAAAAGTGAGCACAAGAGCGAAGCGCTCGTCTCACAAAGACCATGCGGTGACAAGCGCCACATATAGTGCTGAGCGGAGCTCAGCGCTTGTTAACTCAAACAAACATATTATATGTAATACACTGAATGACTAAATGTGATTTTGATTTACATTACTAGTCGTTCTCCTTTTCCTGAACTGAACATTGACTTTCAATCGCAGCCTGCTGCAAATAGCAGTAATTCGTTGCTTATGCTTTATGAATGATCTGACTGCCTTAGTTTCATTTCATTGATAACCATCGGTATTATTTACCAGTAAGTAATAAATCCGTACTTGTACTTGTATTCCGTTGTTCGGTTCATGAACAAAAAAGAGACAAGCGCAGTCGCAACCTGTCGCTGTGTCGTTTACGACTGGCAAGGTCATCGTTCATCGTTATCGCATTTCACACATTTATGTCGCAGCGCGGCACTACTGGAGAGAGCTACTGATTGATTGGTCAAGTAGTGAAATATTGTTGGTTGGTTAGGTTATGCTTATCCCTATGCCTTGATCTTGCTATTGTTAGTATTTAGTATGTAGGTAGGTAGACTAGGCCAGCAGGGTCTTAGTTTAGTTGTCATTGTGTTGTGTCACACTAGTGTATGTTAGGATAGTACAGTGAGTTAGGTTTTTTACTAACTTACAACTTGGAAGAATTTATTGCAAAATCCAATTTAACGATGACCCTGGTCTAGTTAGTCTAGTTGAACCTAGTCTAGTCTAGTAGCCTAGTCTGGAACAATCCAGGATAGTGTAACACGCCTAATTGAACTGTAGCCGGGAACTGACAATGCAAAGAAATAGCCGAGTCAAATGTCAAGCTTTGTCTAGCTTGACATGACATAAACCATTAACGTTTCACAAGCTAACCGCTAAAATCTAAAAAACCAAAGCGCCTTCTTGCCATCAGGGTCCATGTTATAACAGCCAAGGCTATGAACACATCACCTGCCAACGACCTAAACTAAGATAGATGACACTACTTGTTTAGTTTGTGCCTAACCTAACCTGCTAATTTAATCTGGCCTAAACTAATAATTCCGACGTTTCTGTATGGTGCTTTGTTTGGCTCTTGTCTTCGTCGAACCTTGACTCGACGAACAAAATCCCCGTTTGCCGTCCGTCGAACTTTGAGAAAGGTCTGGAGAAAGCCCTCAATCTTGCGTCTAGACCTGTGGTAGTCACCAGGGAATACAATGTTCTTGAAAAGTGTCATAAAGCTGTGAGGTCAACATATCAGTGTCTCAACGTTCCTGATTAGTATGACGAATTTAATAATATAGTAAATATTAGAAACATTATTATTATTATAGATAAATATTTGACAATTGAATCTAACGGGAGCGGTGGGGTGTTGGAAAAACATGGAAGGGTGAGGGATAGGTGACCTTCCTCATGAGGTGTGGGGGGCTGCATGGAGGGTATGATTTACCATTTACCGTCTTAGTCGACACGTAATTGTCTTGGTCGCAAGTCGCATCATATTATTATCCTAAGCCTCTTCATATGAAACAAGTAGCATAGGCATTATCGCAATCGGCATTCCAATGAAATCGTAGTAGCACCAGAGGAGATGTGCAGTGCAGATGCAGAGAACCAGTAGGAGTGGCAGGGCAGAAGCAAGAACAAGAAAGGAACAGCCTCATCTCCTAACACGATATCACCACCACCACATGCCACCACCACACCATAGTACATTGTTGCTTGTTGCATTAGATATATGGAAACGCCCTTCGCTTTGCTACTGTCGTTCAGTACTTTCAGGGAATCAAACCCAAAAAAATAAAAACATATTGTCAAATGGCTTTGACTGTGACTCACTTGGTTCTATCTTAAACCGTGACACAGTAGATTCTATTTATTGGCATGAC